>JANEHU010002762.1:0-33152 GCA_027563435.1 Nasonovia ribisnigri | reverse complement strand
TAGATTTTTTGGTTACAGTATGATTTATTTATGAGAATTTTGTTTTAAATTTTCAACACTTAGTTATAAAAACTGAACATTTTATAATTTTTTAATTACAATGATTTATAATTTTCGAGATTTTGACAAATTTTGTCAAAATTCGAACTTTAAATGCTTATAAAAAAAAATCGTGCTCATGTATTTTTAAAATTTTTCAACTGATATTGTAACAATATATAAAAAAGCTTGTATTAAATTTTCAGACTTTTTGGCCCACCAAATAAAATTTTATTGATAATTATAAAAAAAAACTAAAAAATTTGAAAATTAAATTGTCCGTAAAAAGCTCAAAACAAATCAAAATCGTTTTTCAAAATTGAATGGTGTATAGAAATATTTATATAAACATTCAGTGAAATTTTCATGCATCTACAGTTATTTGTTTTTGAATTGCAACAAAATAAGAAAATCGCTACATGAGAAATCGAGGAATATCTAATCTTGTAAAAATGTAAACTTAAAATGCTCATAAAAATGTATTATGACTTGCTTATAAACTTTTTTTTATTGATAAAATTAGGCAAACTTATGAGGAATCTTGTATTACATTTTCAAATCTTAGATTTAAAAAGAAAAATTTTTATGAATTTCTAACTCAAAATAAATTGCACATTTTCGTCATTTTTACGTATTTTGTAAAATTTGAACTTTGATTACCTATAAATAAAAATTGTGACTACGGATTTTTAATATTTTTCATCTGCCTTTGAAACTATATATTAGAAGCCTACTATTAAATTTTCAAGATTTTTACCCAACAAATAAAATTTTATTGACATTTATAGAAAAAAAAACTAAAAAAATTGGAAACTGAAAATGTCCGTTAACAGCTCAAAATAAGTCAGAATATTTTGAAAATTATATGGTGTGTAGAAAATACTTATATAAACATTCGGTCAAAATTTCATGTCTCTATGGTCATTTATTTTAGAGTTATACCAAAAACCAAAATCGATTTTGTCGAAAATTGGTTTTCCGTAAAAATTCCCGTTTTTCCCATAATTTTTCATTTGTTTTTCCAGGCACTCATGAAAACTACTGGGAAATTTTGACTTTTGACCCCCCAAAGTACCAACTAGATTCACTTTCCTATCAGAAAAGGTACTATTGAAGAAAATCGAAGCATTTTTTCTATCCTAAAACGTGATGACAGACACAAAAATAAAAAAAAAAACACACATCATTGTAAAACCAATACATTCATCGCTCCGCTCAGAATCTAAAAATCTATATCAGTAAATCTTTAATTTATAAATTGAGAAAAAAATTTTTTGGAGGGGATCGTTTGAGCCCGCAGGCAAATACTTTTTAAGGAGTAAGGAAATTAAATTTAGAAAAAAAATTAGTATGGCACCTGGATGTTTATGTTTAAAAAATCTATATAAGTAAATATATTTAAATTTAAATTTAGGAAAAAAATTATGATGGGGATCGTTTAAGCCCGCAGGCAAATACTTTCTAAGGAGTGAGAAAAAAAAAATTAATATGGCAACTGGTTGTAAAATTTTTAAAAAAAATCATTAATATTATATAATCTGATAAAAAAATTTTGAAGGGGAACGTTTGAGCCCGCAGGCAAACTACTTTTTAGGAGTTAGAAAATTAAGATGGCACAATGATGTTTATGTTAAAAAATTTATATAAGTGAATCATTAATATTTAAAATTAGAAAAAAAATTTTTGAAGGGGAACGTTTGAGCCCGCAGGCAACTACTTTTAAGGAGTAAGAAAATTAAATTTAGAAAAAAATTAATACGGCACCTGGATGTTTATGTTTAAAAAATCTATATAAGTGAATCATTAATATTAAAAAGGGCGGGTAAGTGTATGTCGCTCTGCTGTACAGTAGGTTACAAGTGAGTCACTGTAATGGATTGTGTTAGATTTTATCCAATGATATAATATCATTGAATAAGAAAAACGATTCTGAGCGAAGACGGTCAGTCAGTCTATAATATCTTACTAAGTCTAAATGTATTTGATGATATTATTGTGAATAAAGTAATTCATTTTAGTATTATAGGCATTAGTATTTACTATAGTTGGTTAAATTCATTTTTCTCAAAAAAATTATATTTTAAAATGCCATTGCGTGTATATAAAATATAACAATATATTCTAAAAGTTTCATATACCAACAAATAATATTTTTAAATTATATCAAAATAACTAAAATCATTATTCTTGGTTTAAATATGAAATTTTGTCTAAATTTGAAATTAAAATGTCTGTAAAAAATAAATATGTTGATATATTTTTTAGATTTTTTGGTTACAGTATGATTTATTTATGAGAATTTTTGTTTTAAATTTTCAACACTTAGTTATAAAAACTGAACATTTTATAATTTTTTAATTACAATGATTTATAATTTTCGAGATTTTGACAAATTTTGTCAAAATTCGAACTTTAAATGCTTATAAAAAAAAATCGTGCCTATGTATTTTTAAAATTTTTCAACTGATGTTGTAACAATATATAAGAAAGCTTGTATTAAATTTTCAGACTTTTGGCCCACCAAATAAAATTTTATTGACAATTATAAAAAAAAAAACTAAAAAAATTGAAAACTAAAAATGTCTGTAAACAGCTCAAAACAAATCAAAATATTTTCAAAATTGAATGGTGTATAGAAATAGCTTATATAAACATTCAATGAAATTTTCATGCATCTACAATTATTCGTTTTTGAATTACAACCAAATAAGAAAATCGCTGCTACGAGAAATCGAGTGAATATCTAATCTTGTACAAATTTGAACTTAAAATGCTCATAAAATTTATTATGACTTGCTTTAAACTTTTTTTATTGAAATTAGGCAACTGTGAGGAATCTTGTATTACATTTTCAACTAGATTTAAAAAGAAAATTTTGCTAGAATTTTCTAACCAAAATAAATTGCACATTTTCGTCATTTTATGCATTTTGTCAAAATTTCAACTTTAACAAGCTTAAAAAAAAAAAAAATTGTGACAACGGATTTTTAATATTTTTCATCTGCCTTTAAACTATATATTAGAAGCCTACTATTAAATTTTCAAGATTTTTTACCCAACAAATAAAATTTTATTGACATTTAGAGAAAAAAAAACTAAAAAATTGGAAACTGAAAATGTCCGTTAATAGCTCAAAATAAGTCAGAACATTTTGAAAATGCTATGGTGTGTAGAAATGCTTATATAAACATTCGGTCAAAATTTCATGTCTCTACGGTCATTTCTTTTAGAGTTATACCAAAAACCAAAATCGATTTTGTCAAAAATTGGTTTTCCGTAAAAATTCCTGTTTTTCCCATAATTTTTCATTTGTTTTTCCAGGCGCTCATGAAAACTACTGGGAAATTTTGACTTTTGACCCCCAAAGTACCAACTAGATTCACTTTCCTATCAGAAAAGGTACTATTGAAGAAAATCGAAGCATTTTTTCTGTCCTAAACGTGATGACAGACACAAAAATAAAAAAAAAAATAAAAAAAAAAATAAAAAAATTAAAAATAAAAAAATAAAAAATAAAAATAAAATAAAACACACACATCATTGTAAAACTAATACATTCATCAGTTTCTGCTCAGAATCTAAAAAAAATCAAAAATACAAAGGTATATGCATTTTTCTCTGTACACAGCTTTAAAATCGAGCTTCAATCCGATCTGCAAAATGTTCTCTTTTTTAAATAATAAAAAAAAAAAAAAACTAAATCCGACTATTCCTATATAGGGTGTGAGAGTTTTACACGTAATAAGCGCTTTTCTATAAATTAAGAATAAATCAGTGTTATCACATAGGACCAGGAACATGGACGATGTTTATACCAATAAACAGTGTAGATACTGTAACGATTGTCATTATTGACATCGTACATTACTCCCTATACGTCGAGCACGGCTATAGTATTGTAGTAAGCCCCAGCCAGTTCCTTGTACTTGAACTCGGCTGTGCCACAATATAGTAGCCAACTCGCGAGGTTACCAGATGAAATGGTCAAAGGCTTGACTCAATTGTAAAATAATCGTAGACAGATTGTATTTCTACTGAATGTAATTTATTTATTCAAACACTGAACGTTTATTCGTAAAATATTAAATGTAACAAAAAAATATTCTAAGTACAATTTATGATTAATGGAAATATTTCTAAGTCCAGTTTAATCGTAGAGTAGAGTGACGAGAAGGTGCTCAGAGTAGCTTGGTCAGATCACGTCTAAAATACAGGCTGTTTCGGGGTCCCTTATATATCCCGTTGGTCTCCCCCCAGCCACTGATAGCGCGCATCCGGGTTCTCGCACGTGCCGGATGCTTGTCTATTCTCAGAATGCTTACGCCTATGCTTTCCTGTCAGTGTTGTCCTTGTAATCCGGTACTCGCAGATTAGATATTCGCGCATATATTCTTATACACATAATAATATATATATATATATTATTATTATATTTCGGCTGTCTAAATAGAATAGTTCTTGTCTTCTTGGTATTTGCATATATCATGTTTTACCGGCTGCCCTTCACTTCCTAGAATGGTTGTTTTGCATGCCTTGTCCTTCGGACGTACCCCCTATGTTAGTTATACATTAATACTGTTATTTCGGGTCACTGGCTCCTATCAACTATTACTGTTCCGGGTCACTGGCTCCTAGTAGTATGCTGAATGTGAAGAATGGCTTATGTCGAAATATACAAATAATATGCTGACATAGGGTTTATTTACGCGTCGCGGTAATGACCGAACGGGAGCACGGTGTATGTGTCGGTTGAATATAACTGAGCAGTAGTCCGTCAATAGCAGTACCGGGTGCAGGTGGAAGTCGATTCGGACAAACTTACAAAAGCCTGAAGAGGTCTCCGAGGACCCAATGGATATCGGCACCCACGACTCACCATAGCCCGATCGGTAATCGTCGTTTATGTTATAAGATTTGTAACGATGTTGTAGTATTAATAATAACTGATACATATATGTATATATAAGTTGAGTACTTTGCTTTAAATAAGGTAACCCTGATCCCTAGTAATAATGTCACACACCGAGGTCGAGTCCTCGAGACCTCGTGAAAATAAACAGAACGACACACGTTGCGAAGTCCCGCAGAGCGATAGGTGGAGAGGGGACGTTACAGTACTCCGATAGTGGAGTGTGAATATAGGTTCGTCGTTTAAACAACTAAAAATTAGACCAAATGTTTTATTTTATATTTATGAGTAAAAATTACAAATATATACGTAATGGCAAGAGAAGAGAAGAGACGAATCAAATCCCAGTCCCAAGGATTAGTGTTTTTTGAATTGCGAAAAAATAACTATAATATTGTAAGAGGAAAAAAGCGGGTAAGTGGATGTCGCTCTGCTGTACAGTAGGTTTCAAGTGGGTAACTGTTTTGAAGTGTAGTCCACAGTCGAATGAGGTTCCGAGCTCAAGTATTATTATTAATATAAGGTAATACGAAGATTGAGTATATGTATATTAACTGATTTATTAAAATAACACTAAAGGAATGAATAGGTATATGATATAATAATTATGAACACTGATATAAAGAGAGGATCGGTTAACAACTATATGAGGCTCTGTTATAAAACTTAAAAGATGCTCTGCCCAGTAACGCTAGTGTTTCTCGTTCTCTAGACCTGACTCTACTACTCGCCTTCCCAACGGTCCGTCCGAGGCTTAGATCATATACAATGGATAGAGCCATACGAACTATTTGTGAAGCCAACATCATTGTAGGACCTCGGTGATATGCGCATGCGCGTGGTCTCTTATCATTAATGTTTGGCACAGAGACGCAGAGTGCAGACGCGCAGTTAAGATAAACAAGTAACAACAGTACAACACTAACAAGTAACAACTATAAAATATGTTTTTGAAGTTTCTTTAATTGTTATTTCTTTTTTGTTATAATTGTAATAGGTTGATAACTGATTGATATATTATGATAAGCAGTCGCGCATGCGCAGATGTCACAAGTCCTATAGTTATGTTGGCATCAACTCATTTTATACGCGTAGTATGCTATGACTCCATCCATTGTATATGATCTAAGGTCCGAGGCCTTCAGGAGGTGCAGACCCCGTCATTTCGGTCACGTAGACTATCGTGAGAACCTAATCGGCAAGCACGCATGCTTTACCCTGAGTTAACACATTTGGGCGTTATATACGCAAACCTCTGTACATACATACGTACGTATATACAACAGTTTAATGGATGGACTTAAATTTGAATTCAATGATATAATAGCATTGTATACAAAAAACAATTCTGAGCTGAGACGGTTTGTCATTGTGGTTGTTTTATATTATATTTATAATGTTATTACTTATTATAAATACGATAGTCAAGTTAGTATAGTAAGTTGAATTAATATTAAAAAATGACTACAAAATAACTAAAATCGTTATACTTGGTTATTTAATATGTAATTTTTTTTTAACTTTGATCATAAAATGCCTATAAAAAAACTGTGTTTGTATTTTGAAGATTTTTTTGGTTACAGAATAACCTATTCATGTGTTACCTTGTTTTACATTTTCAATCCTTAGCTACAAAAGTTGAAAATTATATCAATATTTAACTACAAAATCATTTTTAAATTTTAAATTTGATGAATGTTGTCAAAAATTGAATTTAAAATTCTTATAAAAGAAAAATTGTGCCCATGTATTTTTAATATTTTTCAACTGCTATTATCGTTATAATGTATCGGGAGTCTTGTATTAAATTTCAAGTTTTTTGACACAACGAATAACATTTTATTGACATTTATAAAAAAAAAATTGTAAACAAAATATGTTCTCAAACAGATGTTTATAAAAATGTAATTTGACTTTACACTAAAACTAATGAGGAATCTTATATTAAATTTTCAAAACTTAGATTTAAAAAGAAAAATGTGTATGAATTCCTAGTTGAAAATAATTTTCAAATTTTCGTGATTTTTACAAATTTTGTTAAAATTCGAAATTCAAATGCTCATAAAAAACTATTATTGATTTAGGCTTATTTATTTAATTTAGATTCCACTAACAACAATTGACAAGGAACCTTTTATCAAGTTTTTAAGTTTTTTTACCGGTAACAATTTTTTATCGAAATTAATCAAAAAAAGCTTATAATAATAGAAAATTTCATATGCCCATAAATAGTTCAACACGATTCAAAATTTTTTGAAAATTGTATGGTGTATAGAAAATGCCAATATAAATATACAGAGAAATTTTATGAATTTATTGTTATTTGTAGACTTTCGCCAAAAACCAAAATCAATTTTGTCAAAAATCGTTGTTGCGTAAAAATTCCCATTTTTCCTTATTTTTTTTTTGTTTTTCTCAGCGTTAACCGCACACTTACCGTTCATAACCCCACATTTTACACCGTTCAATACCGCACACATTTATTCGATTGGTAAAAAAGGAAATTTGAAACGTCGATAGTTCAAAACAGCACACTTTTGATTGACAGTTAAAAATTAAACTTATTTTATTGTGATTAAAAAAGTAATTCAGTATTAATTATAAATAATTCAATTCCTATACAATTAAATTGAAATAAATTTACACCCTAATGTTTTTAAATAATCAATTTAACTAATTTCGTTTTTAATGAAACGATAATACACATTTAAAATGGATTTTTCTTTCTTCCTAAATACTTTGCGTGTACGGTTCACGTTGCCATTTCGTATGAGTCGGCATTTTGTTTCAGTAATTATCTATTGTTGTTTTAACACATCTATCTGAAAAAAACAAAAAAAAAACAAAATAAATTAATAACAACTGAAAATATATTTATTATTTTAAATTCGTATTCTTACCGAATGAAATATAGTAGGATGTGGAACATAAAATTCTTGCCCAAGTTGACTATGATAACTTTCTGTGCCGTTCGTCTTTCTTGTACTTTTATTGGGCACTTTTGACCACAATATTGGGGAAAAATGATCGGTCTCAATATAATTATTCAATAATATTATATAATCAGCCAAATCATAAAACTGTTTTTCATCTGGACAAGTAGCTATTATCTCAACAAACGCCCCAGGAATCAAATGTGATGGTAAATAAGGCAAACCAATAAAAAGTTTTAACCATAATCCAGATTGTGAATTTTTATCATCGTAATTTTTTTTTAATATTGGAATAGAATTGATTTTTCTGTACCATGCTTGACCAAGATAGAAATGACAGGCTTTGATAATAATTAAAGGATATACTTCTTTAGCAGCAATGTGAGCTACAAGTTCAAAATCTAATAGTATAAGACTGAAGGCTGGAATACACTATTGGCATAATTTAAACATAAATCTTTTAATGTTTTCCACATTTGTTTATATATTTCTTTTGTTTTCGATGGTAAAAAACAAAAAACAATTGGTACATAATATTGTTTACAAACACAGTGGATGGTATATTGTTGGTAAAATGTTTCGGACAATAAGTGAAAGTTCCGTCTACCAACATAAATTCAATTTCATTACATAAAAATTGGAGATTTGTTTTACATGTCACTATAATAATTTGAGCTGATTCATTCACATACACAAATGATCACCATTATTTAGTGTGAAGTTTGATTCTTTTATCTTATTAAGAGCATCTAATGGTGACACAGTCACAGGGGGTAGAAGTTTTCGTCTTTCAGGATTGTACGTGAAGCCGAAAGATACGCGATCACACTAAATGTTGTTAACTTCTTAGGTACTAATATTTGGAAAATAAAATCCATGATCGTATCTTATTTAATGAAATGAGAAACGTTTGGTTAATTAGCAATCTGCGTATAATCCCGAAAGTTTTATTTTTATGATTTTGTGCTCTTAATTAAATATGATTTTCTGGTGTGCGGTACTAAACGATAATGTTATTTTAGATAAATGTATACGTTATTGATATATAATGTGTGCGGTATTGAACGGTTAGATTTGGGGGAAATATCCAGGATTAAGATATAAAAGTGTGTGGTTTTGAACGACGACCTTTTTTTGAGAGTGTGCGGTTATGAACGACGCCCAAGGGCAGGTTCCTACAACGGAAAGCCGTAAAATTCCGTAAATATCACCTTACAGTAAAACTGTGTGAGTGAATAGATTCAAGGTATAAATAGGTAATATCTTAAAATTATTCTACTTATTTTGAAAATTTCATTACGTACCTTTGTTTTAGTAGTAGTTCAATCTCTGGTAACACTCACAAACATTATATTGTAATAACAACAGAAAGGTACTTTTATAGGCCGGAGAGAAGGTGTCAAGAGTACCTTTATAATCGGGGTGACAAATATTTTAGTCCATTCAGTGGGTGGTAAACTTGTATTGACATATTATAATTGTGTGTTAATTGTATTAAAAATAAATAAATTCACTTTTTATTGTATTGTTAATAAATTAATTAAACAAAAAGAAAAATTTCCAGACGGGTAGAAATACGAAAACTCGTGGTCTTCAAAAGGTTATAACTGTTAAATCAAGTCCAGCCAAAAATTCTGATTGAAAAATATTCAAAATGGATTAGGAGCTGAACTGCGTTTATGGCACAAAATAGTTGTTATACCTTACATTTTTAGAAATTATTTTAGAATGTAGTTTCTGGAGTTCTGGTGTATTATGCATATGAAAATAGAAACTCTCAAGTCACAGGATATGGTTGCATAGACAAACGATTATTTAATTTTTTTTATTTAAATTATTTTCAGGCTGAGAGCCCGATATAATTTACAAAGATATTATTAGACCTAAGTAGATGTTACACCACTTACACATACCCAACTTTACGGATAGTTATATTTCGCACAAGATTATAAAGTTAATAAAATAACATGAGTAGGTTTTTTTTCTAAAATAATCGATAAACATTTTGATGCCTTAAATTTATTTTTAGTCTTAAAAGTTAATATAAATATTTACTGGCACAGAAAATTTGCTAACTAGGTTTTGCATTTTGTGGTCAAGAATTTGATCATAAAATATTTAGTGACTAAAAAATAATCTAAATAGTCTCATTAAATTTGCATTATTTAAGTTAATGTATTACTACAATTACTCTGTATATTTGAAACTGAGGTAATGAATCAACATTCATAAATTATATTTTAGAAATATTCTATTAAGCCTAAAGTAGCCAAGGTCAATCACTCCTATGATACCCGTTATAAAGAAAGATTGTCGGAACATTGGTACCGTCGTTTTGAACGTGGCAGAGGTATTAGTACGGTATTTAAAAACCAGGGTTTCTTAAACTATAGAAAACAATTCCCCGATGAACCTTTAAATGCAAATTTTTGTCTTCCTGAAGAGTTGACATCTACGATGGGCGCTGAACCTAAGCCATTTTTGATTTTTAAAAATAAACGAGCTGATTTGTAAAATTTTAATTTTTGCCTATATGAATTTCGTTTTAAATATTTTATCTTACGCGGGAACTTGGTTTATGGATGGAACTTTCAAGTGCTAAACTGTATATTCCAACAACTTTATGTAACACAAGGAAAATATAAAAATCAAATCTCTACTTATGTGTATGTATTTTTACCCAACAAATTAAAAACTACGAATATCACTATTTAACATCAAGTTGTTATTAATTGTATTTAAACTTCAATCAATTCAAAACCATAAAAGATCGAGATGAATTTCGAAATAAAAGCTATAAGTGTCACTAAACATGTATTTGGTGATAATATGTGCAGGTTAAAGTATGTTTTTCACTTATGCCAGTCTATGGTGTGAAAAATTCAACACATAGGTCTAAGTTCTGTTTATAAAAATAACAAAAATATCAGAATAAATTGCAATATGATCAATGCTTTAGCATTTTGACTTCTTGATGAAGTATCCAGTGGAATGGCTTATTTATACTCATTAATTCCTATGGAACTATATATTGTTAGTGGCTAAATATTTTGATGACACCTATGTCAGTGGTACTACTGGTGCCTCAATGTTTTCTCTAATTTTGTGGAATTTATTCGATGTCACATTGAACGGTGGTTTTCGAACAAATAACTATTGCGAAGGGGTGGAATAATTATTTTAATATGCATGCAGGAACAAGCAATCCATGATTTTGGTTAGTTCTTCAATGTATCCAACAAGATGAATCTACAATGTTAATTGAAAGTATACGGCATAAACAACCTAATAATTTAACACCTAGAAAAAATAAAAATATGTTAATTTTGGTCATTTGTTTTTACCATCATATTACTATTGTAAACGTAAATTTTATTTTATTTCGTACACATTTGTTGAAACACTGAAAATAAAATATTTTATAATACTAATATTCCGCCTATTTCATTTCTTTGATTAAATTGAAAGTATACGGCATAAACAACCTAATAATTTAACAACTAGAACAAATAAAAAATATGCTTCATTCCAATACAGACTTCACGAAACTATTAACAGTTACGTAAATAAATAAATTACAATGAATACATTTTTAAATACCATTGGGAAACTATTGTAACTATTATTTTTTTTTACTATATATTACTATTACGAATTTATATTTAATTTTAACATATGTTTTTAACATCATATTACTGTTGTGAACATATAAATTATTTTGTTTCGGACATATTTATTGAAACACTGAAAATAAAATATTTTATAATACCAATATTCAGCCTATTTTATTTATTTTGTTCAAACACAATAAAAGTACCAAATTTTCCGTTTTGCAGGTAACAATACGCCACCGAAGACTTGTAACTACAGTTAACTTTACTCATCTGTTCATACAAACTATAAAAATACCGTGCTGGTAGCTACGTAAACAGCATTTGAATAGTACGACCAGGCGTACGGGGACGAATTTATTAATGTTACAAAAAGCGGGTAAGTGGTAAAGCTGTACAGCAAAAAAAAAAAAAAAAACCCATTGCAAAACCAATACATTCGTCGCTCCGACAAGAGTCTAAAATAAAACATAATGTTCACTGACAAAATATATAGAATAATATTGTTCTCTTGCTACATAATATTATTATTTACCTAGTTGTTATTAAGTAAGCGACTTGTTATTAACATTATTTATTTTGTGCTGAAGGAGAATAGATTAGAAACAGGTCGCTCATAACAGAAATCGAGAAGTAATATCATATAGAATTTACTGTTCAACGCACAACGTTCACATTATTTTTATTATTTTCTTATACATATTGAAACAAAATGAATTTTTATAAGCAGTATTTGATAACGCTTATATTTATAGTATGTGCAGTTTGGGGTACATCACCAAGATTACGAGAAATTTCTGGAGATAAAGAAAGGGCTTTAAGCAGTAAGGATTAATTTATTGATATATTATAATAACAATGATTGAATAATACTTTATAAATTATAACTATTAATTTAAAAGTTTAGTAGGTTTTATCTCGAGATAAACTGAACTTATACCATAATATATTACTTTTTAAATTTTGAGCTGAGCGAGAATGAATTGGTTTTAAAATGATGTGTGTTTTTTTATTTTTTTTTATTTGTGTTTGTTGTCACCTATTAGGACAGAAAAAATGCTTAGATTTTCTAAAACACCATCTTTTTTGATAGGAAAGTGAATCTAGTTAGTATACCGAGGTTAAAAAGTAAAAAATATCACATCAGTTATAAAAAGCACAGGGAAAAACAAAAAAAAAATTAGACCCGGAGTTTTTACGTAAGATCGGTTTTCGACAAAATCAGTTTTGATTTTTGATGTAACTCTAAAACAAATCACCGTACTTACATGAATTTTTCACTAAATATTTATACTAGAATTTTCTATACACCATAAAATGTTCAAAATGTTTTGATTTGTTTTGAACTGTTTACGGACATATTCATTTTTTTTTATTTTTTTTTTATATAAATGTCAATCAAATTTTATTTATTGGGTCAAAAAGCGTGTAAAATTAATACAAGGCTCCTTATATTATTGAAAAATCAGTTGAACAATATTAAAAATACATAAACTCACATTTTATTATAAGAATTTTATGATAATTTTTTACATAATTTATCAAATTTAAAATTGAAAAATGATTTTTTAGTTAAAAATGTATAAAATGTTCAAATTATATAGATACAAGAGTTGAACATTTAAAAGAAAGTTTCACGTAAATAGGTTAATAAATTACTTTATTCACAACAATAAATATTAACTATACTTGGTAATATATCATATAGGCATTGCTCAGAACCGTCGTTCGTACACTATGATATTAAATCATTGAATTCAAACTTTACACCATCTATAACAGTGACCCACTGGTAACCTACTGTACAGCTGAGCAACACACAATTGCCCATCTTTTTTTAATCTAACATATTATGATATTTTCAATAATAATGTTATACCTTGATGTGTTTTAAAGAGCGTACAATTTTATGATTTTGGAGGAAAGATAAAATATTCTGACATAATAACATTTGTGTAAACTAGTTTTAGTATACATGCACTGAAGTATAGTTATATCTTATTACATATAATGTCACATAAATCATGACATTTGTTCGACATTATAACATTGAAATTGTATTTTGTTTTAATCATTTTAGTCAAATAATAATATTATCAACTATATACACTACTAAAATTTTTTTTTTTTAGAGTGTTGCAGTGGTAATATTTTTAATTAATTAATAGTAAACAAATAGTAACTTAAAATAGTCATAATTTTATAAAATATAAAGAATTTAAAGCTTGTGCAAAAAAAGATTGTACGGGTCTTAAACTAGCCCACTAAGGAAATAATATTACAATAAATTCTTAATACTAGAAAAAAAATATATTACGGGCCAATAAAAGATGTTATAAAAAGTGGGCGGATGACAAAGAAAAAATAGAGTTAGAAGCAATATACAAGTATCTAAAACATCAACAGGGTGATATATAGGTATTAGGTATATTGTCAGTGGTGTACCCATGAGAGGAGTGGCTAAGTGGGATTTACACTCTCCCCCATTTGTCGTGTTATTGTATAAATCTTATTTGATTAAAGGCAAAGTACAAACCGTGATATTTCTAAAAACGGTCTTGATACATTTCGTGTAATATCAATTATTTATTCAGAATAATTTTGAAATTTTAGATATTTTAAAAGATGCTGGATTTTTCAGTAAGTTAATTGTAATAATATTAACAAATTATTCATTAGGTACTTCCTTTTTTTCAAATGTAGTTAACTATAAGACATAATTATAATTTATAAGCATTGATTTTTATGATTTTAAAATTAAATTTAAGATATTTTAACTTATGCATATTTAAGCATAACAATTGGTAAAATGTTTAATGTATTGCGGTTTAAGGACGCCCTTGTCCATACAATTCTCATAAGTCATTCGTGAATCATATTTATTATATTATCAGTATTTTGAATTTTTCTTTCTACCCGGGGGGAACTTTTCTCACAAAAAATATATAATTCAACATATTAATTAATCAAATATCAAATATATTCATATAGGTATATTTCATATATGAGTAGGTACAATAATAGGGCAAACAATGGTTATAATTACAAAAAAAATTTCAGACAAATTGACTAAATTGAACACGTGCCACTAAAGCTATAAAGTTTTACAAAAAGTTAATTCTAAAAATTATACCTTTTTTAATTTAACCAATCATAACTCTATAGAAATAAAAATTTTGCAATACAATAATTGTAAGGACGTTAATTATAGGAAATTAAATTTACAATGAAGTGTTACCCATGTATTTTATTTTTTTAAATATTTAAATTTTACGTATTTTCGAATATAAGTGTCAAAACAGTAAATATTTTATAGATTTTGCATTTGAAATAACAATAAATAATTTCATATAATAATAATTTTTATAAATAAATACTTATAAGACTTATTACTAATTATATGAAATATGTTTTAAAGTATAATGATTCAACTCAATTTATAATAATGTTTAGGAGAAGTATTGGCACCATAGTTCCTTCTACAGTCATCGATACTATATAAAAAAAAAAAAAAATTTATAATGTAATGAGCGTTCTAATGAGGTATCAGAACAAAATGCTCCTAAATTTTCAGTAAGACACCAGTCTACAAGCTATTAGATTGATCACTTCCAGTTCCAGTATTTAATGTTGGGACCCCTAGCAATTATTGTTCTTGACCATTAACCGAAGGGACTTTCGGAAACCTAGCAATTAATCTTTCCCCGTTAATGCAGGAAGAAGTTTTCCGTCCCAGCGTACAACTATTGCTTCTTCTTTTGCTACGTTATAGTCTAGTCGTATTTTTTTAGCATTAAGAAATGTTATCGTAGAGTACAACGTGTATAGTGTATACAAATTATATTATATAGCAAAAAGGTTTTTAATTTTTAAAATTTAAACTCAAATATTTTTAAAAGTTGAATACTGTAAAAATGTATGATTATCACATTGTTGTAATAAAAATAATGTCATTATAGTTTTTTGTAAAATTAATATTTCAAGAGTTATGAAATTTGAGATGGGTAACTTGAAAATTTTGCATTTTTTTTACTTCATCTACTAAATATATTATTAAAATACAGCATTTACGTATCTATCTGTTGATATACAATCACTAGGTTTTTAGGTTAAGGCCCATAAATTGGATTAGGAGATAGTTACGATAAACCGATGACATTCAATTATGCAGTACCTATTATTTTATTATAACACTAATAAAATTTAATTTCAGTCCAGAATGAAATAGATTCAGTGCCTTATGCAGGTAATTATTTGAAAATTACGTATGTGTGTTATTTCTCTTCCATCCTCCCCAGAACTCTGAACTTTGCTCTTGATCCGTGTCTGTAGACTGTAATGTTAGGCACTAAAATATTATAATATTTATTAACATTTGATGCAAATAATTAAGTTTTTAAATAAAATGTATGTACCTATTTATTATTGTATATTTTAGAAAATCTAGGTACGTATTTTCATTGTTTTTTTTTGTTAATGAAGTTTTATAGATTTATTAAAAAAATAAAAATGTTTGTAATAGTTCTGTAACAGTGTACAGATTACTGTATTTTGAATTGTCTACACATAACTCAGTTTATTACATCTATAATTATTTAATTCGAAAAAAACAATTATACTAATAAAGCGGGCTTAGACCGAAAAAATACAACATTTTTTAATTGTATTGGATCGAAAACCTCCGCCCACGTTGTTTGGAATTTTGAATAATGTTCAAATTTTCAATTTTTTTTTGTTATATCTAATAAACCAACTAAATTTTAAAAAAAGAAATAACCAAAATATTAAATCAAAAAAAATTCAATAAACAATAATAGGTCTATTAGAAACTAATTCATTTACAGTTAGCTATATATAATATCTGTTTTTATAGAAAAAAACCTGAGTAAGTGTTTATGAGTTTTATATATTTTAGTCTTATTGAAGGAAAACAATACAACAAATCGTATAACTGTATAACAAATCAGAACTAAGTGTTTTAGAGTGGATGGAATAGCAAAGATTTAGTTTAGTATTATGTTTCAAACATAGATATTGTATTAAAGAAAATAATAAATAATAAGTTATGTTTATGTTGACAATACTAGAATTTTATATTATACTTAGTGATTAATCATAGTAATATAATAATTTGTAAATTGATATAATACTATAAATATTAAATTATTATATTATTATATTGATAATTAGTAAGTTGACCATGTGATAGTTTATTGATCTCGATTTCAATAAAATAATAATCATAATATATTATATTAGAGTGGTCCTTATTTTTCATTTTTCATTTTTTGAGATTACTCCCCCCCACCCCCTAAAAAGATTCAGTTACCTGAAAAAAACCATACAAAAAAAGTTTCATGCAAATTCTTGAATTTTAACCCATGCCGCAAAAGCTCCAAAGTTACAAAAATAGAACATTTTCAATATTTTAAATTTTTTTTGATATTCATAAACATTACTCTGGAAATAAAAATGTTACAAAAAATTTGTTAACATACATTGATAGAAAACTAAATTTACTAAAATGTGTTTCATATAGATTAGATTCCAAATATTTTATTTTTTCAAATATTTTAATCAAAAAGTTAAAAAAAAAAAATTTCTAAAATTAAGATATTTCCATCAGCATAACATACAAATAATCGTTAAAACAATTTACAATAAATAATAACATAATTACTTATAACTTAACGATTATATTTTTAACATATTTTAAATATAAATGATACAACTAAATTTATGACTGTGTAACTTGGGTAAGTATTTCTTTTCTGTGGTCAGAATAGTTTTTGCAATAATCACTAACAACTATTGTAGTAGATATTGTTTTTGAGATTCATCTTTGGTTATTTTGTTGTTATAATCTTCTATAAGTTTTACTCCTCTTTCTGCAAAATTATTTATAACTGGAATATTTGCCCACATTAAAGGGTCTTCATTCAAAAAAGTGGTATTGATGGCAAATCGTTTAAATAGATTTTTAGTATTGACACATATAAAATCATCAATTTCCTTTTTTAATAACTCGTTTGTATTTTTTGCAGATATAATTAAACGTTGTGCATTTGAATTTAATTCTGATGAACATTCGTCGTTGTTTAGAGCATGAATCATTTTTTTTTTAGTCTCCAGCGGCACAGCCTCATCGAAAAAAGCAAATGAGCATAATTCCGCCGATAAATACCATAAGTGACCACAAAACTTTTTAGCTACATTCTGAGATAGATATTTATCTATAGAGGCATAATGTAAAAGAATTTGCATAAAAGTCAAGTCTTGTAAAGGAGCTTTGATTGAAGATGGTGAATTAAACCATACTTTTATGTAGAACCGTACAATAAAATTGCAAATACTTCTTAAGGCACTTTCTTCTTTGGGTGTTAATCGAAACTGATCACAAAATAAATATATTTTTAAGCTATAAATAGCTTTCGCCATCCACCGAGCATGATGGATGGCACCTGGGAGTTTAATGCTAATATCATTTGAAAGTTTTCCGCCAAAAAAATTACTGTTAATTCTAGTAACACTCGATAATCATCTCTTGGCTGCTTTTTTAATAGTCGATCATAAAAAAATTTAATAATTTCGTCACATACGTCTTTTACAGAATCCATTACATTACTATTTTGTATGCCAGAATTCAAATTGTTAGGGTTAATTGTTCCCCATGCTTGTTGGAACCTTTTCAACGTCTGGGCCCGATGTTGCACCAAATTTCAAATCGAACACACTTTTCAATATAATTTTATATATATGATGGCTGCATGGTAAATATACTATTTCGCGTTCTAATAGTTGCTCAAGCAAAACACAAGCTCCATTTAAGCGACCTGTATTTGATGCTGTAGTATCGGAACAAAGTGCTTGTACATTTTCATCTAAACACCAATCTACAAGCGTTTGGTATACTGCATTGGCTTGTTCAAGTCCAGTTCCACTATTTAACGCCGGGACACCTAGCAGTTGTTCACGACCATTTACAGACGCGATTATAGGCAGCCTTTCGATTAAGCCTTTCCCGTTAAATTTGGAAGAAGTTTTCCGTCCCAGTGTATAACAACTGCGTCTTCCTTACCTAACTTATAGTCATGACGTATTTTTTCAGCACGTTGCTTATGGTATTTTATGCGAGAGCGTCGTATCGATGATCGGTTTACAATAAGTTCATTAACATTATTACCTAAAGCTTCTGCAGTAGCAATGAAAAGATGTACAGCATTCCGGTCACTGATTTTACATTTGTCCAATACGATTGCAAGTTTTTCAGATACAAAGTCATCGTACTCTCTGGTTGGCTTGAAATATTTACTTGATGGGTTGGAAATATCTTCATTCACAATTGCATCATTGTCCGCATCGTCATATTCGTTAGAACTACTGGACGACAGAAGTTCTACAGTCTTACCTAAAAATGTATTTATTATTATTATACACATAACACTTTTTATATAGTAGTTATATAAATTAAATTATTATTTTAGAATAAAAACTTACTTGAAGCTTCAAATTCTTTACGAGCACGATCTTTTCTTTTATTTGTCGCTTGTGTCCGATCCTCTATGGTTTTTTCTTTTTTATTTGTTTTTTGATCAATACCAAGCAATGATCCAGTTTTACCTTTCTGTCTCTGGGCAATTAAAAATGCTCTATCTTCCTCATTAGACATTAAATCTAAAGCGTTTGCGTTTGATATATCGAATAAATTGTCTAGCTTTGATACAAACTGCGTATTTTTTTCCATTTGAGTTGCCCTTTTTCTATATTCTGACTTTTGCAAATTTCTCCACTCTTGGTATAAATCCTCCAACTTGGTCACACATTTTTGTTCGGTTTTTGTTGGTTTACGTGCCTTCCACCAACAAATTATCGCTTCTTGTATCACTAATTTAGCACTTTGATGAAGATTTAAATTAACTTGGCGCATATTAAAAAATAGTACTGACAAAACTTGCTTGTTTGATGGTAATTTATAACCAACTATTTGATTTGAACTATGTCCAATTAAAAATACATATTTTTACTCACGTAAACTATGCTTGGTAACCATTATAAATCAGTAAAAAAAAATATATTGCTTACAAATTATAACAAATTGTAAAAGCTTAATACTCAACAATATTTAAGTATGCCACTGGTTGTTATTGTAAGTCAACTGAGAAATAATAAACAAATAAATCGCAAAATAATATTTGACAATCTATAATGACTTAAGAAACTCGATAACACGTACCTAAGTCCGAGGTGTAATAATGTAGATAATACTAATTTTCGTTGTACGAATCATAAATGTTACAACGAGTCATGGAAATAATTGCAAAATACGGGTATAGGTGTAAGTACACAACCCCACCTAACGATTTTATACTAATCTCTTGTATCATAGATTAAAACGTATAGGATCACATGCAAACCATATTCTACAATACATATTAATTTTAAGTTAATTTAAATTGCATTATACGATATAAAAAACATTTTATTTATTGCCACGCAAAAAATAGTTAAACATTTTTATTTTTAAAATTTAAACTAAAATATCCTTGATAATAATATATGTATTTAAAAAAAATGTATAAGTAAAAAACTGTTGTAACAATAATAACGTACAATTAATGTCTTTAAAATTTTTTTGTAAAATCATTCTTTTAAGAGTTATAATTAATTATATTAAAAAACTAACGATTTCTAAAATTTTTTCGTTATTAAAACTTTAGAACTTTTGCAGCACTGATTAAAGTTGACCATTTCGTCTAAAAAATTTTTCTCATGCTTTTTTTAAGTAACTGAGTCTATTTGAGGGCGGTAACTTGAACATTTTGCAATTTTTTTTTACTTCACCTCTAACGGAGGACCACCCTAATATATATATGTAGTTCTAAATTATAAATGATTATTTTGTTGACAACTAGATATTATTTATGACGTTTTATTTGATGATTGTAGGTAGTTGCTATTATTTATTTGCTATTTTTTTTATATATTTAATAAGTATTATCAAATTTAAATATAACACAAATTAACCTCACGTATACAAATTTAATTTAATTTTTATTATTTAGAAGGTTTAGAAAGTACGTATTATTTTCTGCATTGCGAATTTGTGTAAAAAATTATAGCTTTTTGTGATACGTTGCTCATACTCGCATAGTATATTATATACATTACTATTATTTTTACTATAACACAATGATGTCTTCCAAATTATACAAGAAGAGGATAGTTTTTAAATGAAAAAACATACCATCATGTCCCTTAGGTAACGTTAGATTACAACTTTTTACTATTGAATTTCCAATAATTGTGACAGTAAAATCGAAGCCCCTTTTTTGTATTTATTTCAAGTATGATTTTTTTCAAACAACATAATACAAATAACCTGTAGCGTTTAAAATGCATATCTATTGTACGTCCAACTTATGCTAATGATTTGCAATTCTTTTACCTGCAGCATATTTGAAAAGAGCTATTTTTATGAACAATGATTGACTTTCTGGGTGAAGGACCAGTCGATCATGGCTCGAAATACAAAAAAAAAATGTTTGGAAATGACTTTAAACCTTAATTTGAAGCGGGTACTCTGTAGCCAATCTGGTTTAGTGTACACAGGATCAAAAAACAATAATGTTGGGAAGTTCTTAGAACTAACTAAATCTCCTTATATCTATGTCAGATGAATCGGCGTGGCATCTTCAATCAATGCACTCTCGACGACCTTGGAGTGTGGAGTGTTAGGTGTGGCGCGTCAACACCATTAATTATTAGTTTTTAAAATAAAAGTCCATGTATTGAAAAATATGTTGAACTGACCTTTATATATTTTTTATTAATAACTTATTAATTATTATTAAAATATTATCTAGATCATATTAGTACGTATATTTTTGTTATTATTAATCAGTGTGAGATTTTAAGATAATCATATTGTATATAATGTTAATTAAGTTGTCCGTTAGCATCAATGTCTATTTGCAGATAAATATTAAATATAGATTTTACGGATCACCAAATTTTGAGGACATAAGAACGTTAAGTCTTAATTTAAGTATTATAATAATTTTCCAAAAATCTCACGTTCAAATTAAAATTTAAAATTTCTGTTCTTTTAATGTTTTTATATTAGAATAAAACCAAAGGTGGATTCCATAAACCAAAAATGGAATACCCTTCAAATGTGAAGCACACAAAATAATAAGATATTTTTAAATATTTATATAAATACTCTTAATTAAGAACAGTAACTAAAGAGGGTATGAGAATGTTAAGTCTTAATTTAAGTATTATAATAATTTACCAAAAATCTCACGTTCAAATTAAAATTTAAAATTTCTGTTATTTTAATATTTCTATATTAGAAAAGAACCAAAGGTGGATTCCATAAACCAAATATTGTATACCCTTCCTAAAAATAATAAGATATTTTTAAATATTTATAAATATACTCTTAATTAAGGGCTCGGACCTGTTGCACCTAAATTTTGGATTTTAGTCTCGGTATACCCATTGCGCTGCGTATATGATAGGCTCCTTGTGTTTACCGTAAATATCCACACATCGGAATTCATACATTTCTATTAGTGGCAGAGAAAATCTAAGGGGTTCATCACATTGAGCTCCACTATACATTTTGTATCATATCTAATTGTATCTAAATGTGATATTAATAACTATGTTATATTATATACATTTTTTGTAGACGACGGTAGTAAGTATAGTTGATGTTTATTGTAACTGAATTAAATTCTTATTTATTTTCACAGTTTAGAACATTACACTGCAAAATGTTTTAGAAAAATATTGGCCTGTTGACGATTAAATTTGGTGCAGTAGCTCCTAGTGAGCTCGTATTCAATAAAAATAAAATTTAAAATTTAATTTAATTTCAAATAAAAAAAAACAAAAATAAAATTATGTTAAAATATTAAAATATTAAGTAAACTATTAAATATTGACTTTAGAATTACCTCACTAAATTGATACTTCAATAATTAAATATGATCATCACATTAGGTATATTACTTTCAATGATTAATTTCAGACACGTTACATAATAATGACTTTATTTGATGACTCTTTACTTATCAGTCCACGATACTGTGAAATATTTTAAATTCAATACACAGACAAAAATGAAATGGTCATTCAACATTTTTTTTTTATTTGACAGTTGTATAAAATGTTTCTGGTAGATGAGTTTTTGAAAACTGCATAATGATTTTGAAGTTACAGCTGGTACTACTCTTCGTATTATCGGGGGGATAGTTAACGCTAAACTCAGATACTACTATTATGAATTTATAATATTTAAAATTCACAAATTAAATGTTCACTGGAGTTATCACCTCCTCAATCGTAAACCATTATAGGCATATGACCTCAACACACGAATGATGTGTGGCGTCAAGAGCTTCACATTTTCGCTATTTTATTAAATAATATATTTTATGAATGTCTTTCTAATGAACAAATACATTTCTATTATTCCGTTTCACCAGTTGGTAGAAATCACTTGTGCAAATACTCCATTTTTGTTAGTAAAAAATTAGTTAATATATTCATAGTTTTAAATTAATTAATAACTATTCTTTACAGTAACAATTGGTAAGTATTATCTATTCATTCATTTTTAGTATGTGTTTTAGGAAAATAATAATGTTATAATTCTCCATGGATCTAGACTGATAAAATTTTAAATTCTTAACGAGGTGAGGAAATTAGGTACCAAACTACGGGGGCTACGCCCGCCCAAAAAAAATGTCCATAGCCCCCCTAACATTTTCTACATTTTTTTGAAAGCTTAATCAACATTATCAAAGTAAGACTTTAGCACCCCAAAATCCCAAACGCTATTCTCGCCTGCGAGAGGTACCAACTAGCATTAGAAGAATGTGTTTTTTTTTAATTTCATGTTTGGGTACAGTAAAAATATTCTTTTTGCAACATAGAGAATGATTTTTAGTAGAGAATTGGAGCTAACTAGTCATTATATAATAAATTGGGTGTCAAAATTAATAATAACTATAACAATTATTCAAAATACCATTGAAGAATTAACAAAATATAGGGAACAAAGTGCTTAATTAATGGATAAAAAAATAATTTTTCAATTTGAACCATTAGTTCCGGAGATTAGAGTGTTCAATCAAACAATCTCTTCAGCTTTATAATATTATAAGTATAGAAAAATACCTGTTTGAACATTTCCCCGGGCTCATACTGGTCGTAGCGTTATGTTTCGCTTTAATAGCCTTCTTCGATAAATAGAATACCCAACACAAAAATATTTTTTCATTTTAAACCAAAAGCTCCTGAGATTTCAGAGACATTTCAGTTTTATAATATTAAGTTGGTGTAGATAATGTGCATACATTTGTAAGGTAATTTTATTATATATCGAAATTTATAGATTCGAATTATATTTACTTCAAACATTTTCAACACGCAATTTTCGTTTGTTGAGAAGTACGAATATAAAATTCTTGTTTACTTTCCTACTTGTTATAACGGCTTAAAAACATTACTATTTGACACTTGTAAAGTTATAATAGTGAAAACTAGCTATCAAAAAACGTCCCTGGTTAGGTTAGTTTATTTTAGTACATAGGTAGATATTATTATTGGTTTATCAGTGATTATTGATTGTTAATAATTGAATTTAAAATAAGTCAATTATAACAATAATGTGTTAATAAGTTTAGAAATTAATATTTTATGATTTGTTTTCCAGTGAATGGTATGAAATATTTTTTTAAATTTTTATTTCATTGATCTTTTAATTCTTTTTTATCTGAAAGCTTCGTGAAAATTTACAAAAGCAACATTTTTTTTGTTTAATCGTTTTTTAATCAATTCAAAATGATAAAAAAAAATACAATTATCTGTTAAATGCTTTAGATCATAGACGCAATGATAACTTTCTTGTTTTACGTCTCAAAAGTACCAACTATACGTCTATACCACATTTTCTACTAGAAAACAACCTTAAAGTTGAAGTTCGGTACTTTTTTTCTGCTATTAAATGTGTAAAACATTAACAAAAAAAAAACTCTCTATCAGACTAAATTTTAAATTTATAAAACCATCGCTGTGCTCACAGTCTCCGTATATTATCAATTTTGGTTTGGACTGGTCATAAGAATTCAGATTGTACACATAATTTACCTACTCAATGATTAATTACACAGAGTGTTTACTGGTAGAGTGACGTATACGTTTTTTACTTAATTTCTGACAACCGAAAAATGTATAGTTTTTTTAATTTGTGACGATATATTTGTAAACGTACCTGTTTGATCCCAGTAGTTGTAAATGTATCCATTATTTAGATATTAAATCGTATAGCTCAATCAAATACAATAAGTTGTAAATTATAAAAATAATTTCCTAATGAATTCTTTTAAGTCATATTATGATAATTCATAATGATTTATTTATTAATGAACCATAATTTGTCATATTTTATAAACGATCTTTATTTGTAATAAATAATAATAACATTATAATGATTTTTTTTTCTAGAAATTCCAAGTAAGTAAATATTGTGTTGTTTGACTGAATTAGTAGTTTCATACCTTTTTTCCTCCTGGTTTTGTGGACTGGAGGAGCGACTGCAGTTTGCAATAGTTCTCCTCCAGCCGTTATTTAAATTTTAATGAACAATAATACTCTTTAATTTTTAAATTAATCTTTAATTAGTTATACTAAATTGTGTTTAATGAATACAGTTTTCAAGTTTGTTATTTAATAGTTATTTACGTGATAAAATAAACTATAGTTTTGACAATCATTAAAAATCATTGTTTACAAAAGGGGATAAAATTGGTAGCAAGTTTTAAAATGCTCTAGTTACTGAAGAATTTGATATTTTTAAATAGCATCTTTTGATTCCAAGCCTACAAAATGCTTTATACTTGGTGACTCGGAAGACTTAAACACCAATATGGCATTATGCATAATATTATATACAATATATTTTAGTACATAGGTAGATATTATTATTGTTTTATCAATTTATTATCATGCTATGATATTGTTGTTACCCATTGATAATTAACAACTCAATTTAAAATAAGTCAAGTATAACAACATTGTGTTAATACGTCTTGACAGTACTTGTAGTTTCATTCAAAGCATTTGATTTAGTATTCATAGATACCTACCTAAATAATAAAGTTATTAATTAATATTTTTTGATTTATTTTCAGTGATTGGTATGAAACATTTTTTGAGTTTTTATTTCATTGTCCTTTCAATTTATTTTTGTTTGAAAGCTTCTTATTAAATTTACAAAAGCAATATACATTTTGTTTTTAATCAATTGGAAATAATTGAAAAAACAATTTTAAAATATTTAACACGCCTTAGAGCTTACGAAAAATGAGAACTTTCCTGTTTTACGTCCCAAAAGCATCAACTATATCAAATTGGAATAGAAATAGTATATAGGCTGAAATACACAGTCTCACCCAAAATAAATGTTGGTGTATAAATATTGTGTCTAATATATCCTTAGAAATATAGACCATCTCTGCTCAGAATATTTTTCCCTCGTAAATAATGACCAACTGATTAATTTGAATTTAACACGCCTATAACAATGATAAATTGTATTATACTAATGATTTTAGTCGGTCTCACGAAAAATGAACGCTGGTGGCCTATAGGTGGTGCCCAAATATTATCGGAGCCAGCAGGGGTTCTCCGTATTATATTGTTAACAACTGTTGGATAGAGTTAGCCGTTAGGTTTTATTTATATTCATATGGATTACTATAGCTGATCTCGGGCACATCGTTTCCAGGAAAAAATGAAAACTCTTAAAAATTGTGATTGTTTAACTCCTTGTGGGTGTAACTCACTGCGGTTAATGCAACCCAGCCACCCTGGTAAGGCAATCTGACTACGGCGGATCGCGGACAACGGCGTTGAGTGGCTATAAGTGCAACAGAGTAACTTTGGTAGTTGATGGCAATGTGCAAAATTCAATTTGATGCATTTCTGCAACCTGATCTGCCCGATTAACCAATGGAAACCAATAATAAATAAACGCTATTCCCACTAAATATTTCTCGTATACAACCAATAGCGACTATTTATAAAAAAACATTTCCATCGTAAATCTCAAAATCCATTTTTGAGCACCTCCCAGGCTCCTATTGGTAGTATCGTGATGTTATATAGCCTATAGCCTTTTTCAATAAATGGACTATCCAACAGAAAAATAATTTTTCACTGTGAACCAGTAATTGCTGGGATTAGCGCGTTCAACCAAACAAATTCTTCAGTTTTATAATATTAAAAAATATAGATTATAGTATGTACATTGTATAATCATAGTTGATAAGTTTGTGGGCCAATTATTTTGATAACCTGTAATAAATAATTAAACTCGTCCACTGGTAGCGCTGAATATTGACAGTGCTCATTATTCGTGAGTCTGCATACATACTTTCCGAATACCGAATACTCGACACCTACTATACTAAATTAGATTATAATTTCTCTGTCTTAGGTCCTCAATATTTATCTCATTTTATAATTATTTTAAGTGCTAAGTTATGTACGGAAGTCCCAAAAGGAGACTTTGATATTACTGACCTTATAATAATTATAATAATATATATCTTGAATATCTGTAATCCCGCGAGGACGTAAAGTATGATTATGATATGGTTAAAATTTGTTTCATAAAAACTGGGGCACGTATTTTGTAAACACGTTTTTACAGCAGTTATATATGGGGAGCTTCCTAAAACCATAAATAGGTACTTAATGAAGACTCAAAAGTTTAAAACTGCAGAAAACTAAATTTT
The DNA here is from genome assembly GCA_027563435.1 of Nasonovia ribisnigri. Lineage (NCBI taxonomy): Eukaryota > Metazoa > Arthropoda > Insecta > Hemiptera > Aphididae > Nasonovia > Nasonovia ribisnigri. The sequence goes on along the minus strand of JANEHU010002762.1, from coordinate 5,848 downwards.
CAAAACATAATATAAAAAAAAGACGACAATAAATAATAATAAGTCTACTACAAACGAACCCATTTATTGTTAACTATATAATATATTTGTTTTATAGACATTGCTGAGTGTATGTATTTATGAGTTTTATATTTATTTTAAATATTAAAGGAACTAAGGAAGTAGGCAAAAAACGGATACGAAGCAACCTAACAAAAATTGAAACTCCGAACATCATTATAAGTTTACTAATAACTTACTTAAGTTACAAACAATGTAATCGCCGGTTTATTTTGTTACAACATTGTTACAAAATCTTGAGAAAGTTTCGGACAACAAATCAGAACTAAGTTTTTTGGAGAGGAATAGCTAAAATGTAGAATTCTGTTTCAAATTTAGTTAATGTGTTAAAAAAAAATAAGTGGGTAGTTATATTTATATATTTACAATTCTAGAATTGTTAAATTATTATCAGCGTATTGATTTCGATCAAAATAAAATCATAATCATATATATATTTGTAGTTCTTTATAGTAAACAGTTGTTACGTTAACAACTAAATATTATGTCTAACGCGTTTTATTGATGATAGTATATTTACTTAGTTGTCTAACATAATTTTTTCCTATGTTTAATAAGATTTATACAATGAAAATAACATTAAAATTAATCTCACGGAAACCTAACTGTTTTTTTTTTTTTTTTTTTTGATTATTTAGTAGACTTAATAAGTACGTAAATTTATTATACTGCGAATTTGCGTAATAAAGTATAGCTTTATGTGATATGTCGCTCATAGTATATTATAATTGTCATCCAAATCATAATAATACTTTTTAAATAAAAACTATCATACATACCCGTTGACTGTTGTACTTTTGTCATTATTTTTTACAATTTAATTTCCAATAATTGTGAATCTTTGACAATAAAATCGCAGCTTCTCGTTTTATGTTTATTTCAAGTATGCTTTTTTCAAACGACATAATAGAAATAACCTGCAGCTAATAACAACGTAGATTGCAATTATGTCTAACTTAAGTTAATGATTAAATTATTTTTTTTACATTCAGCATATATTTGGAAAACGTTAATTGTTCATTTTTAAAAAAAGTCCCAGCATTGAAAAGTTGAATTGAGATTTGTATAGTTATTAATGATAACTTAATAATTATAACTATAATTTTATCTAGTTTCGTATGGTACGTACAGTTTTTTTTTTATTACATTCAGTGTGAGATTTTCAGATTATAATTTTAGGGATAATGTTCATTATTTCGTCCATTAGCTTCAAAGTTAATTTGTTGATAAATATTAAATATTTATATTGAAAATCAGAAACTTTAGAGCACATGCTGTTCGTTAAGTTTTTATTCAAGCAGGTATGAGAAGTTGTTTTCCAAAAATGTTCAAAATCAAATTTTAAATCGCTGTTGTTTTTATGTTTTTGTAAAAGAATAGAAGCTAAGGTGGATTCCATAAACCAAAAATGAAATACCCTTCAAATGGGAAAATCACGAAATAATAAGGATAGTTTTACTTGTATATTCATTGTTAATATGCATATAGTACCTAATATAATATAGATATTATGTTGGGTTAGATTAATATTTTTTTTATTCACACATCAGTATTCTTAAATTGTAATTAGTATTAGAAAAAACATAAGGGGTCCATCAAATTGAACATCCCTATACGTTTTGTATTATATTGTATTTGAATTGTATTTTTTAATCATATTTAATAATTTTTGTATATGATATATAATTTTTGCAGACAACATATGTAAGTATATTTTATGTTTATTGTAACTGGTCTAAGTTTTTATTTATTTTAAAACAGAGTTTGGATCATTAAATCGCCAAATAATTTAGGAAAACACTGGCCTGTATACGTTTAAATTTGGTTTATTTTTTTTTATTACTTTTTATTATAAATATTCACAATATGTTAAATAAAAGAATCGTTTGGTTAAAATGTAGAGTATAAATATGTGGACCAGTTGCATGTGAGATGACATTGAACATTTCCAGGGATGGAAATGGTGGACATGTTATTGATAAAGGGGATTGGATGGTTTGACATTTAACGTGAAATCTTTTGTAAAGAGTGTGGAAGAGCATAGGGAGTGATTCGTTTGTAACAAACCAGGGACTTCTTGTTGTTAGCCTAAGGCTAATGGACTGAAAGGTTTGAAAAGGTCGTTATCGGAAGGTTTAACTAGCCCCCAAATTTGAAGACCATAGGACCATAGTGAATTTATAAATACATAACTATAATAATATATTAAAATACCAAGTCAATTATAAAATATTTACTTTTAAATTCAAAAAACTGATACTTCATTAATTTAATGTAATTATCAAGTTAGTTATATTACTTTAAATGGTTAACTTTACACGTGTTGCATAATAAAGGCTGGATTTGATGACTATTTATCAGTCTAAAATACTGTGAACTGAACATTTTGAATTCAATACACGGATAAAATCGTTTGGAATTTTGAAGAAGGGTTTTTGTTAATTGTTATTTATTTGCTTTAATTTACTTCAACTTCCATATTTTACGTCATTAATTAATTATGAAATGTTAGAATAACTTTTTATAACAATGTGAAAGACTATTTTTTCATAAAATCTATATTTCTTACTATTATATTCATATAGTTATAAACTAATTAAATATTATCATTTACAGCATTTGTATGTACGTATTGTTTATTTATCTATATTTTAATATCTTATGTTATTTTGCATGGAAGTAGTATTTTAAAATTTAAGATTCTTATCCAAATGATAAAAGTGTCTATAAATACGTATCAGTATTACAAGAATTTGATTCTTTTATTTCATGTTTGGGAAAAGTGATAATGTTCTTATTGCAACATTGAGTATGATTTGTAGTAGCGAATCGGATCCAATTAGTTATTATCTAATAAATTGGGTGTTCAAATTAATTTATATATATAATTGTATAAGGGTTTTCTTTGATCGCGCTAACCGAGAAAACTACAGAACCTATTTGGCTGATTCTTTTTTTGTTGTGTTCGTAATTGCCAGGACAAGGTTCTTATTAAAGAAAATTGTAGGAACATCAACCAGAAAAGTAGGAAATAGGTATGTCTAAAATACAACAGTGGCACAATCTGTCCAGAAAAAAATAAACTGAATAATTTAGTTTATTGTTGCAGATTAAAATAATAATAGTTAAATAGTGTATTATAAATTGATTGCTATTGGTTAATCGGTCACGTTTATTGATTTGTATTATTATTATTATTATTATTATTACGATCTCTTAAATTCCGTTATCGAAAAATAATAATACGATATTATGCCTACAACACTAAAACTTGTTACTATCCGCCCGAAGCCGAACGGTTATTGGACGTGCTAACGTAGTTGAATTTCGGGTAAGTGGCCAATTCATCATCATGCCGAGAGCGCAAAGAGAACGTATTGACGGAAGAACTGCCAATGCTACTCGAATGTATAACAGAAGAAAACAAGATAACACACCAGAACGTTATCAAACACTTGCACAGCAGCAACGTAACGATTTGAGTCTGAAATCAGCGTTTAATTATCAATCAGAGATTTTTGAAAATCAGAGATAATTATTTAAATATTACAGCGCTTCAAATAGGACCAATGACCATATTATGTCCTAAGTGCCATGCAAAAGAATGCAAATGTATTTTTAGGTAATGAAGATAAAGGTCCCAGATATATAGTTCTGTACGGTCGGGGTGACACCTGCGTCGAATTTCCAAATTGAATAAATCTTATGATGCACTGCAATATCCATTAATGTATACTAGAGGTGAAGACGGATATCACATTAATATTTTACAGTAAAATACACTAAATCGAACAAAAACTGTCTCCTGCATGCAATTTTATTCTTATATGTTTATGGTTAGAGAAACAAGTATATCATGGGACGAATACAGAATAAACAATCACGGGTGCCGTCGTGACGGGTCGGCTAGTATTAACTATAACAATAATTAAAATACTTTTAAAGAACTAACAATGAAACTAAAATTTACACAAGTTTACGAAAAGTAATTTTAGTTATTTTATTTTATACTTAAAAGAAAATACCATTATAATTATATATTTTTAATTTTCATTTTAAAAATAACAAACTGTATTACAAAATGTAACTATTATGAACGTGTAAATGTGTGATGAGTGTAATACGAGTAGTGGACTGTGGGTGAAGTTACCGGTATAACCTGTATCCTGCACCTGATCTAATAATAAGGGTCGAATTGCACTTATTTTATCCAAACTGCACTTGGGTTTAAAAAAGGTAATGGTCAAACTGCACTCGAGTAAAAAGTAGGCAGTGGTCGAACTGCACTTGGGCTCAAAAAAGGTATTCCAACAAAAAGCTGCATCCGAATTGCAGGCCAAAAAAAAAAAATGTCCGAATTGCGTGCCGTCTCTTGGAGGGATCTATCCACGAATTGCATGCCGTGAATCACGTCATGTTTATTTATCATGCACTTATATTGTACATAACATCAACTTTTTTTGGACTTAATTTTAAAAAATAATGCATTTATAGAAGCGCTCTTTTATAATTGTAACAACTGATAGGTGTCTAGATTGAAATATTTTTATATTTGAGTAAATAGTATTTTCCCAAACTGTATCTACTTTCACAGTCATACACTCATACGTATCGGTCACTTAAATAGCTCAAATTTATAAGCATTATTATATATTGATCTGAAAAAATTAAGATAAGAAAGGTTAAGCTACGTAGCTACGACGTTTATTATAATAATAATAATAATATAATTTAGATCAAATAGATCACCTGTGTATTTTTCTGTGTCTTATAATATTAGTATACGTCTTGGAACGTTAACTTTAACGTGTCTGTTAATTAAAAAACTGTTAATTTTGTAGTGTGATCATGGAACCACAAGTTGAAGTGAATGTTGAGTGAAAAAAATAATGTCTTATTTGAATTTTGAACATTGTGGCGGTCCATCATATTGTTATAATTTAATTAATAGATATAGAAAATAGTAAAATACATTAACTCACATTTCTAATAATTGTCTATAAGTATAACTGTAGGTTGCATTAGTTTTTAACAAAATCATGTTATTAACTTTAAGTTAATACAGACCAAAAAAAAAACGTGACTGTATTTTCGAATATTTTTGAATTCAGTAACTATTTTTATGAGGAACTTTGTACTACATTTTCAAATTTGTTTTTACCTTATAACATACATTTTATTATAATTAATCCAAAAATAAATATAAATAATTTATAATGTTTAAATATTTCATAACCAACACAAAATGAGCCTAAATATGTTGTCCTAATGTAAGTGATAATGTAAATTACATCATATCGTCATAATGCTAAACCAAATATTTCGTGAAAATTTCAAGTATCTACCTACGGGTGTTTCTTTTTGAACTAGGTGCAACAAAAGGTTAAACATTTCGTTAATAACGGTTTCCTTATTTCTTCGTTTATTTTGAAAACTACAGAGAACTTTCTGTTATAACGTCACAAAAGTACCAACTAGATCAAATTTGCTACTGTAAACCACCATTAAAGTTGAGGATCAAAGCATTTTTTCTGCTATTAAACGTGATATTTAGCAACATTGAGAAAAAAAAACTCATTGTCAGACATAATAATAAATCAATACATTATTTGTTCTTGAATTAAAAATACATAACTAATAAATTATAGAAAAAATATTACTAACATACACAGTCTCCATCTATAATCAATTTGGGTTATAATGATTGATCAGGGTCCATGGATTTCAAGTGTTATACTTAATTGGAGTATTTTAAATCATATTTTATAACTTATATTAGTAACAATAA
>JANEHU010002761.1:0-17484 GCA_027563435.1 Nasonovia ribisnigri | reverse complement strand
CTATAGTTATTCGTATCAATTATACATATTATTATATTATTATATATATCCGATCTTATTTTATTTACCTTAACTTCTGTATATCTGTGAACCTCAACAGGTTATGGGCCCAGTACCCAGTAGTAAGGTATTTATAATAAAGTTGTGACTTGTGTATGTTTTAATACATTAATTATTTATTTACGAATCGCGTGTTTGTGTACAGACAGTGTACATCAATAATAATTCGCGAAGTAAGTGCTGTGTAGTGTGCGTGCGTTTCTTAGTGTGCAGATAGTGTACATTTACGTTTTTTTTCAAATATGGAAAACGAACAATATAAGATCAACAAACTCAAAGATGCATCAAATTGGGACATATGGAAATTTCAAATGAAGGTAATCATGGATGCAGCTGAAATATTTGATGTAGTATCGGAAAAATCAAAGAGACCTATTTTAGCAAAAATTGGTAATGAAACTGAAGATGAAGCGAGAAAAAGGTATGGCGTTGATTTTTCAATATGGAAAAGGGCAGATAGTAAGGCTCAAAAATGTATCGTCACATCAGTAGATGAACAACCTTTGCAATACATTATGAACTGTGACACAGCAAATGGTATGTGGAATAAATTACTTAGTGTGTACGAACAGAAATCGGACACAAGCATAACAATAGTACAACAAAAGTTCTATCGTTATACACTGGATCCAAAAGACAATATAGCAGGTCATATTTCAAAATTAGAAAATCTAAGTAGACAACTAAAACAATTGGGAGAACCTATTTCAGAATCAATGTTAATTACAAAAATTTTGATGACATTACCTGATAGCTATAGGCACTTCTACAGTGCATGGGACTCAATGAATAGTGCAAATAGAACACTAGAACAGTTAACCACTAGATTGATGGTGGAAGAAACACGACAAGTCCAAGAAGAAGGTTCTGAAAGTGTTGCTTTGACTGCAAACAAAAGCAAGTATAATAAAAATAAAAAATAAAAATACAAAGCCAGGAAAATGCAATCACTGTAAAAAACCAGGACACTGGAAAAGGGACTGCAGGATATTCAAAAAGGAACAAGAAGAAACGAAATCAACTTCCGGTTTGGCGTTTATTGGTGTACAAAGAAAAATTGAAGAAATCGATGACTCAGACAAATGGTACGTAGACTTAGGTGCGAGCGATCACATGACAAATCGAAAGGAGTGGTTCGTCGATTATAAAAATTTTGATGTGCATTCACCTGTGCATATTGGAGATGGTAAGCATATTATGGCAGTTGGAAAAGGTAACATAAATATTCATACTTATGTTGACAATAAGTGGATAAAGGGCTACTTAGAAAATGTTTTATATGTACCTGACCTAAAGGTAAATTTATTTTCTTGTGGGGCATGCCTTGATAAAGGAATTACAATGGTGACAGACAGTAAAATGTGTACATTTAAAATTAATGATCGTGTAATTGCAGTCGGTGTTCGTGAGAATAAATTGTTTTCAATGCTAATCAAAACAGATATTTCACAGGAAATTGGACACTGTGCTAACGTTGCAGTTAAGAAATTGTCATTAGAACACTGGCACAAAATACTGTGTCATCAGAATGTCAAACATGTTCGTGAGTATTTAAAACACAATGAAATACAATTTACAGATATACAAGGACAATTATTCTGTGAACCATGCATCTATGGCAAACAGCATAAGGGAACGTTCACTCAGAGTGAAACAATAACTACTGAACCAGGGCAAATAATACACAGCGACGTGTGTGGACCCATGGAAGAGAATTCATTAGGAGGTAAAAGATATTTCATTATATTTAAAGATGATTATTCAAAATATACTTATGTCTATTTTATGAAGCATAAATCTGAGGTTAAAGAAAAACTTAATTGTTTTCTGAGTATGGTTAAAACTCAAACTACAAATGTTATTAAAACTATTAGGAGTGACTGTGGTTTAGAGTATAACAATTCCGAAGTTCAAGCAATTCTAAATCATCTTGGTATAAAGCATGAAACAAGTATACCTTATACTCCTCAACAAAATGGAACAGCTGAACGTTCAATGAGGACTATTTGTGAGGCAGCCAGAACAATGATCTATGCCAAGAATTTTCCAAAATCACTGTGGGCAGAAGCAGTCAATACAGTAGTGTTCTCATTAAATTATACTGGTAATTCAGGGAAAGCATGTAAAACACCATACGAGTTGTGGTTTGATAAAATTCCAAAAATAGAAAGGTTTATAGAATTTGGAATAAATGCATATAGTTTAGTTCCAAAACAACGACGAAAGAAGTGGGATGCAAAAAGCAGAAAAGGATACTTTGTTGGATATTCAGAAACTTCAAAAGGGTATCGTATTTGGTATAAAGAAAATAACGAGGTGTCACTTAGTAGAGACGTCATTTTCAAAGATGAAAGTGTTGTAAATGACCAACTTTTAGAATGTTCTAATAATTTAAATGATAGTAATAACATTGATGTTCTTAGCTTACACAAAGACGGTTCATTAGAACGCAGCAATAAATCAGAAGGTGATGAGCTCATGGAAAATGAATTTGAACCAATAAGTGAAGATAACAACGAAAATGAAAATCATGAACAAGGAAATAGATCAAATGTCAACGTGTACAACTTGCGAGACAGGAATAATATTAAGAAACCATTACGTTATGATAATTCAGCCTTTTTTGTAGTTGAATCTGATCCAGTGAATTTCAAGGAAGCTATGGAGTCACAAAATTCAGAAAAATGGATAGAAGCCATGAAAAATGAAATGGAATCTCTTGAAAAAAATGAAACATGGACACTTGTGGACTTGCCTCAAAATAAAAAACCTATCAATAATGGTTGGATATACAAGACTAAATACAAAGCAAACGGAGAGGTTGATCGGTACAAAGCAAGGTTAGTAATAAAGGGATGTGCGCAAGTTCATGGAATAGATTTTCAAGAAACGTTCAGTCCAGTAGTGAAATACGATTCAATTCGAGTAATACTTGCGATAGCAGCAGCCAGAAAATTAATGCTCAGACAATTTGATATTAAAACAGCGTTCTTATATGGAGATCTTGAAGAAGACATCTATATGAAACAGCCAAAAGGTTACGAAGATGGAACACAATTAGTATGCAAACTTCAACGGAGCCTATATGGGTTGAAACAGGCACCCAGGTGCTGGAACAAAAAGTTCAAAAATATGCTGAGGAACTTTGACCTAAAGGAAACAAAAGCAGACCCTTGTGTATTCGTAAGCAATAAAAATAATCAATTACTAATTGTCGCTATTTTTGTAGATGATGGACTAATCGCAGCAACAAACAACGAGCTGGTGGACACAATGGTGAACTACCTAAAGGACAACTTCGAGACGAAGGAAGGTGAACTTGATCATTTCTTGGGTATTGAAATTGATCAGAGACCTGATGGTTCAATTTTCATACACCAATCTTCATATTGCAAGCGCATTTTGGAGAGGTTCAATATGGAAGAAGCCAACGTCCTGCATATTCCAGCAGATCCACAACACTCATTAGATCCAAATTTGTCAGGATCATTGGAAGCAGGGGAAGTTCCATACAGAGAATCAGTTGGAAGTTTGTTGTATCTAAGTCAAATAACAAGGCCTGATATAACTTTTGCAGTAAATCTTGTCAGTCGTTATTTAGAAAAGCCTCTGACAATTCATTGGAATGCGGTGAAACGTATATTTAAATATTTAAAGGGAACGTTTAATTATGGTTTAATTTATGATTCTAGCGTAACACCAAAATTGCGTGGATATAGTGACGCAGACTATGCCGGTGACACAATAACGAGACGATCAACATCAGGATTCGTTTTCATGATGGGAGATGGAATCGTAGCATGGTGTTCACAAAGGCAAAAATCGGTAGCACTTTCGACTACTGAGGCAGAATACATAGCGCTGAGCCAATCGATACAGGAACTTACTTGGTTGACGCTACTTATCAGTGATCTTCTGGAGACACAGGGAGATACACCGGTTCTGTATGCAGACAACCAAAGCGCCATCAAACTAGTGAAAAATCCAGAATACCATAAGCGAACAAAACACATCGATGTTCGCTATCACTACATTCGTGAGAAGTTCAGTGAAGGGATGTTTTCTCTGGAGTATGTGCCAAGCAAGGAGCAGTTAGCTGACATATTGACCAAGAATACTCCACGACCAAGATTCCAAGAACTCAGGGAGATGTTGGGAATTAGATATATTAAATTCTAAGTTAGGGTATATTGTTTAAGGGGAAGTGTTGAATGTAAACAACACACCCTGTATTATGTAGATTATAAGCAAAATTATTCACACTGTAATACAGTAGACGCTGAATAGGCATTTTATATTTCTGTAGCATATTCGTTCTATGTAGTAGCCTGTAGGACGATTAGTCGTTGTTTTATATTACGCCTCGGAGCACTATAGTTATTCGTATCAATTATACATATTATTATATTATTACATATATCCGATCTTATATTTTTATTTACCTTAACTTCTGTATATCTGTGAACCTCAACAGCATCCAAACCCAGGAGTATGCATTTTGCTACATAAATTTTGAATTTGTAGAAGTATATATGCCATGTCCACAATTCACCGATCACCAAGTACACTATTCGATTCACTACAAAAATATTTAATGATATTAATATAATTCTATAGTAAAACTCTAAAGATGCCTAAAAAAAAAATGATTTTTTTTAAATGTTTGAAATATAAATTTATACAAAAAATTATTTTATTTTATTTTTTAAAGAACGAAAATTGTTTGTTTACTAATGAAATAAATAAATATTAAAAGTGAGCAAAAAAATAAATTTGCTAGACTTGTAAAATTTGTTAACATTGTGTATCTTAACATACGTATATAAATATAAAACAAATGAGTAAACAAATTAAATTAAGTAAACTTTTTTTAGTCATAATACAAGAAATAATATAAAGAAATAATTATTAGAAATAACAGTGTAATATACAGATAGTATTACCTGTTGATACTTTCTATCGTGGTTTCGAGTTTATGGGATGTTATATCTGAAATATCCAAATCGTTAAGCACACTAAAATTGGAAATTTCTTCAATTGGTGTTGTGTTACATTTACTGGGAAAGTTTTATATTCGTTATTGTTATTAAAATCAAAGATACTAATTTAACTAACTTACGATATTTCACAATCTGCTATTTACATATATTATTATGTACTGCAGGTATTGAAGTTGAAGTAGATGGCAAATCGCAGTTATTATACTCAATAAAATTTTTTTTGAACATAAAATATATAGGTATTTTTATTTTATGCTGTAAATACTAAGACTATTTTTTGATGTGAAACATTTATAGCCGCACGTAAAACAAGTTTCTGGCGTGGCGACGAATAAAAGGTTAGGGTTAGGTTAGGTTAAAGGTTAGGTTAGGTTAGGTTAGGTTAGGTTAGGTTAGGTTAGGTTGTTGGGTCCGGAAACCCCAGAGCCGGCGGGTGGGAGTGGATCGTCCCACAAGTCGTCATCGGCAATCCAGAACCCAGTTACGGGGGTGTCCAGCCAGGCCCTCGTATCTGGCACTGCAACTGCTGAGACAGTCGTGTCTATGGACACGCAACGGACCCAGGCCCAACATGGAGGAGACAAGAATCGGATTATTGAGAAGAAGTTGTTGGCCTCTGCAACCTCAAACCAATCCGCCCAACACGAAGTCAATATGGAAGAAGCTAATGCACGCTTCTTTAAGTATCTTCAGCAAACCTACAACGTGTCAAAGAATCTGGAAGAAGAAGTCGCCGCCGCATCCAACACCAAGAGGGAGATAAAAACTCTCATATCACAGTTATCAAACACCGTCAGAGGACTGATACAATGGGGCAGACATACGGGCAAAATATCTGCCAACACCTCGAACAGAGGCACGCAAACAGAGCAGGGACCCCCAGTTTCCAATATCACAAAGGTCGCAAGCTCAGGGACGGCTCCAGAAGTCTCGGTTCCCTCCCCAGACCGCTCCCGTTTTGAGATCCCTGCTGCTATCGAGGGACTCCGTCAAATGGTGAAAACCCAGGCTGAAGCTATCGCAAAGCTTGTTGAAAGGATGGACAAATCACCAGAAAAACCACAGCAGCAGCGCCAGAGGAAATCGCCCCCGAGACAAGAGGACCAGCACGAGCAGCACCAACAGCAACCACAGACAGATACGGGATCTACCCAAGATCCGCCATTTAGTGAGGACAATGCAAAATGGGAAACAGTTATGAGCAGAAGTATGCAGAAAAAGAAGAAAAAGGAGCGCAAAAGACTCGAGCCACGGACTAGGCCAGATGTATTCATAGTCAAGGCGGGAGTTATGAAATACTCAGAAATGCTCAAAAAGATCAAGAATGGCAAAGAGGTACAATCCCTGGGAGACAGCATTAGTGCAGTTAGTGAAACCAGGAGTGGTCACCTGCGCGTGGTGCTAAACCGCAAAGCAAGTGACACAGAAGAACTGTCGAAAGCCATCACTCGAGCCATCGGAGACGAGACCATCTGCACTAAGCTCACAGATTCCACTAGGATTGAGATAAGAGACGTGGATGAAGAGGCAACCGAAGAAGAGATTGTACAAGCCATCTTGAAGTCTACCGAACTCCCTACAAGTGCCACAGTTCTCCACACGAGGAAAGCCGGACGTGGAACAAAAATTGTAACGGTTTCGGTACCCACGTCTACAGCACACACTCTGGCTTCGACTAGACTCCGCGTCGGTTACGTGAACTGCAGGGTCAGACGTAAAATAGAGGTCAAAAAATGTTTTAAGTGCCAGGGCTACGGGCACACAAGGGATCAATGCACGAACACCGACCGGAGCAACATCTGTTGGAAATGTGGAACTGATGGCCACAAAGCGCGGGAATGCACCCGGGAAGCAAGATGTTTTTTATGCAGCGCTGAAGCATCTAACGACCACGCGTTAGGCAGCTTCAAGTGCCACGTCTACAGGCGGGCATACGAGGACGCAGCAAAGAAAAACAAATGAACCGTATTATCCAGATTAATGTCGGTGTATGCAGAGCCGCCCAGGACCTGGCACTGGTGACGGCGAATGCAAAGATGGCCGATGTACTGATCATTTGCGAGCAATATCGCGATAAGGAGGAAGGAGATGGCTGGTACGCGGACGCGGGCGGACGGTCTGCGATCGCGATCCTAGGGCACCTCCAAGTAGATGCTATCGGACCACGCCTACAAGGCATTAGGTGGGTCGAGCTGAACGGGTGTCGTATTTACAGCTGCTACTGTTCCCCAAACGTACCTTTTACAGATTTCGAGGCATTCCTGAACAGGCTAGAAACAAGCGTGCGAGAAGCCAAATGCCCTGTTATCGTCGCCGGCGATTTTAATTCGAAATCCCAGGAGTGGGGCAGTCCATTGGAGGATAAACGAGGTAAAGCGCTGGCGGACCTCGTTGCATCCTTGGGACTGGTCACCTGCAACCAAGGCAATGAACCGACGTTCGTACGAGGTGCCTCGGAGTCACACATCGATCTGACCTTTGCGACGCGGGCCGCGGCGTGCCAAGTAACCGACTGGAAGGTGATCGACGAGGAGTCTCTCAGCCTCCATCGGTATATCGAATACACTATCGGCAAGAAACGGTCTCGGGACCTCCAGCAAGCCAGAAGGGGATGGGCGATTAGACAGCTGAACCGCACTAAGCTAGAAGAGTCGCTGAAAGCTGGTGTCAACGAGGCCAACCAGAACGCAGAGACCGCATGCGACGAAGCAATTGATTGGCTGACGAGAGCGTGCGACGTCAGCATGCCTAAATCAGGCAAGAATAGTCGCCGCCCAGTGCCGTGGTGGAACCCCGAAATAGCCGAGCAAAGGAAGAAATGTTTAAAAGCGCGAAGGGCTTATACACGCATGAGGAAAAGAACGAATTCTTCCGGATACGCCACCGAACACGAAACATACAAAAGCGAAAGGAAAGCCCTGACTGCCATGATTCAGGCGGCGAAAGACGAGAACTGGAGACGGATCTGCGAATTGGTAGACAAGGATCCATGGGGCCACCCGTATAAAATCGTGATGAAAAAGCTAAGTAGCAAGAGACCGATTCCGGGACTTAACTTACCCGGCCGTCTAGAATCAATTGTAAGCGCCCTGTTCCCCAGTAGACCTGTGGGTACAAATGAGATCGTACCAGTCAGCCAGGAGGAACTCGATGCGGCGTACATCTCTCCGAACGAGGTTGCATCGGCGGCAAAGTCACTACCAAACGGGAAAGCGCCAGGCCCCGACGGTATACCGAACGAGGTGCTAAAGGTGGCAGTAAGCTTGCACCCCAAATACTTTTCTGACCTGTACAACAATTGTATTAGAGCAGCAGTTTATCCCGATAGATGGAAAGCCGCGAAACTGGTCCTCCTCCGCAAGCCGGGGAAACCGCTGGATAACCCATCGGCGTACCGTCCGCTATGTATGATTGACTCCGCGGGTAAATTGTTTGAAAAATTATTAACGGCGAGGCTCCGAGAGCACCTAATTACTACCGGCAACACCACCGATAACCAATATGGATTCAAGCGAGGCAGGTCTACGGTGGACGCCATGAGCAGGGTGAGGAGGATATTCCAGGACGCTAACGGCAGAGGGCATGCATATAACCTATTCGTAGGAATGCTTACCCTCGACGTTAAGAATGCATTCAACAGCGCACCCTGGGCGGGTATCCTTAGTTCGCTGGAACGGAAGAGGACACCGAGCTACCTGCGGAACATCATCGGACAGTACCTGTCGAACAGGAAGATCCTGGTCACCGGGGAAGGAGGCGAAAAAGTTATAACGGTAACATGCGGGGTGCCTCAAGGTTCTGTTATAGGGCCCGATTTATGGAATGTGCTGTACGACGACCTGTTGAGGATCGAATTACCGACGGATGTCGAGATCATCGCGTTCGCCGATGACGTTGCGCTGGTAGCAACCGCATCGGTGCCATTCCTGCTAGAGGAGAGACTGGAGGAGGGGCTCCAGACCGTCATTGATTGGATGACGGACAATGGTCTAGAACTGGCGATCGAGAAAACCGAGGCGATTATGCTCACCAACCGGAACAAAAGGAACAGCATGACGGTCAGATGCGACCCCCTCAGATTTGAGTCGGTGAAGTATGTTAAATACCTCGGAGTACTGCTCGACTCCAGGCTCCATTTCAAGGAACACGGCGATTACGCTGCGGCGAGGGCTGGCGAAGCCTGTCGGCAGCTAATCCAGATATTGCCGAACCTCAGAGGAGCGGGGCAAAAAACGAGAAGGGTACTAGCAACGGTGGTAACGTCTCGTCTGCTGTACGGTGCTCCCTTTTGGTATCCTTCTATGACGGCGAAAGCAATTTCCAAGATGGAATCAGCATACAGAAGAGTGATGTTGCGGGTCGCATGCTGCTACAGCACGGTGTCTCACGAGGCAGCATCGGTCGTCACAGGAATGCCCCCCTTGAAGCTACTAGCGGAGGAGAGGGTTAGTATGTACCAGGGTACAGACAGAGACACGGCTAGAGAGACAACCCGGACCAAGTGGCAAGCCGCGTGGAACGTAGCCGGCAACGGGAGATGGACGCACCGGTTGATCAGCGACCTGGGACCTTGGCTGAGCAGGGCACACGGTGAAGTCACATTCCACCTGAGCCAGCTGCTGACTGGACACGGGTGCTTTAACGAGAATCTTGCCAGATTTGGGAACGCCACGACTACGGCGTGTTCTCTATGCGGCACCACGCCAGACACAGCTGAACACGCAGTATTCAAATGCGATGCGTTCCATCAGTGCAGAGCAACGGCATGTGTGTACCTCGGGGTGGAGGAATTGTCGGCAGAGAATGTCATTGGAATCATGTTACGATCCAAGGAGGACTGGTGCAGAGTGACAAACCTTGTGACGAGGATCATGACTACGCGGGAAGCGGATGAGCGGTCCAGGCAACAAGCGGCGGGCCAGCAACACAGAAATTAGTTAAGGCTTTTTACAATGTGCGCTGAAAGCGAATTTTTGAGAGGATAGAGCCTCTTATTTTTGTAATTGCAATATATAATTTGTAACATTGTGTGCATTTAATTAATAAATGATGCGATTGGGCGGATGGAGTATCTACGATAGTTCCCGTCCAGTTGCGATTGTAACAACAAAAAAAAAAAAAAAAGTTAGGTTAGGTTAGGTTACCTCGACGGACCCACCTTGACGTGGTGGGGGGGCTCACCGACTTCGGTTGGTGCCAAGAGGTACCCAACTCCCCGGCTCTGACTTTAACTAGTTGGAGTCGGAGCCACCAGAGCTGCCTCTGACCTTAACTGGTTGGGGGTGGCAGGCACGGCAACCACCTGCTAACACCAGCAAACGGACCCTGAAGGAAAACTGCAAACCACCACGAGAAGGACACTCTAAACCAAAAGATGGATCAAAACAAAAACGGAAACAGTACCCCTGTCCCAGGCCCCCACGGATTCGGGGGGGGGGGGGCCGTCCATCAGGCTAAAACGAACGAAACTAGGAAACCCGCACATGCAGATTATGAAGATACGAATGAGGAAATGCTGGACGAAGACCTTGGGAACTGGGTCCACGAAACATGGGTTGAAGTCAAAGGGTGCATTGAAGAGCTGGCCACCCTGGCAAACAAGATGTATGCCTTCTCTTCGACCACCAAAAACGTCCATAGGGAGATAAAAAATTGGTGCATCGAGCTGAAGCAGAAAGCGGATAAAGCGACCACTAGAAGTAAGGAGTACCATCCCTACCTAGACAGAGCAAGCGATAGGATATTAGACCTCTCTTCCTCACTTCGAGAGATGAGTGTCCTACAAGTCGAGCCAACCACCTCAGACAAGGCAACGGCAACGGAACCAGAGAACCACGAGACAGATTGGAACAGAGGCCACCCCATAACCAGACGCAATCGAAGTAGCGAGAAGCCACCCCCAAGAAACCGAACACCTGAGACGTTACCGGCACGGGAGACGAAGAGGAAAAAATCCAAGATGAAGAACAAACCTCCCTGCACACGACAGGGAAAAAACCAGACGCGAAACGAAGCAATTATCATTCGTCCCTCTGGGTCAGCAACATACGCGGACATGGCGAGGAAACTGAAGCAATCCATCGATGTCGACAAGATAAATGTCAGTGTCAAAGGTATGAGACGATCCAGAAAGGGGGACCTGATCCTCCAGTTGGCCAAAGGCCCCACGCAGGCAGAAGCAGCGGGCAGACTCAAAGACGCGGTCTCCGAGACACTGGGAACCGAAGCGGTGGTGGAACATTCTCCCATCACTATAGTAGTCGAAATCAGAGACCTGGACTCAACTTCAACAGAGGAAGAAGTATTACAGGCAGTGGCCAACACTACGGGCTCCGCCCTGGATACGGCCAGAGTACTCAGAATGGTTCCTTCGTATGGAGGCAATATGATGGCCATAGTGAAGGTGAGATACAGAGACGCCGAAAGACTATCGAAGATAGGCCGCCTGGTGGTAGGCCTAGTTAGATGCAGAGTACGGCTAAAAGCGCAGCAAAGAAGGTGTTACAGATGCCACGGCTTCGACCACCTCAGGGAAACATGCAGAGGAAAAGACCGCACAGCGCAGTGTATGACCTGCGGCCAGTCAGACCACAAAGCAAAGGATTGCAAGGCAAACCCGAGATGTGTCCTATGCCAAGACAGCGGACATGACTACGACCACTACCCGGGCAGCTCCTCGTGCTACGAGGCAAGAGCCAGCAAGAGAGTTAAACTACCAAATTAGTTAAGTTCACCAGTGTATGCCGAAGGCAAACATAAAGAGGAGTAGGGGCCTCTATTTGATGTATCCCCCCCATTATGATGTAACCCATTAGACTAAGTATTGTTATCTTTCAATAAATGATGGGGCATGGGGGTGAAATGACTAACGTCGGTTCCACCCCATGTCCCGATACCATGTAAAAAAAAGGTTAGGTTAGGTTAGGTTCCCCTCGACGGGACTCACCTTGACGTGGTGGGGGGGCTCACCGAATTCGTTCGGTGCCAAGAGGTACCCAATCTCCCCGGCCCTGTCTTTTACTAGTCGGGGTCGGAGCCTCCAGAGCCGCCTCTGACCTTAACTGGTTGGGGGTGGCAGGTACGGTAACCACCTGCTAACACCAGCAAACGGACCCTGAAGGAAAACTGCAAACCCCCTGTCAGTAGGGTAAAAATGTCAGAAGGCCACTGTAAACCCAATATGAACGTTGAAAACAGGAATATTGTTACCGCGCCAGGGGATTCGGACCCCCAGGTGCCGGCAATGGTGAGTGGGGCCGGTGTTTACACTGGTACCCAAGTAGCGGGCTCACCAGGGTCGTCATCCTGCAACCGCGAGGGTACGGGGGTGGCCAGCCAGGCCCCTGAAACTCTTTCAACTACTAGCGCTGATGCGGCAGGTGCAGACAAGTCGAGCAACAAACCTGTCGGCCTCCAGAAGAGGACAATTGATATTGGTGCTCTCAGTGAGGAAGCCCTTTTGTACTTGCTACGGGGGTATATCAATTCAATGTGCGCATTCGCTGGGGCAACCAGAAACGTTCATAAAGAGTTGAAGGAGACGCTTACTAACTCCAGCAGAATCATGGCGCAATACATCAAGGTGCGTCAGCAAGGGCGGAACAAAGACGCTCCGGCCAAAGTGCAAAAGTCGGCCTGCACTATAGATGCCGAGACACAGAGCCCCTGCTGGTGGGACATCGGAGGCGATAGAGAGCCGAGGAACCAGGCGACTAACACCAAACGGATGAGAGACGGAGAGAGCGGCGAGCCAACGGACCAGCAGGTCCAAACAACAATGTGGACAGAAGTGGTCAAGAAGAAGAAAAAGAACAAGGTCCCGGCTAAGATGGATGATGAACCTCCTGCAACGAAGCCAAAACCCGAGAAATCAAAGAGACGTGGAACAAGGACGCGACCAGCGGCGATCGTGGTCGACGTTAATAATCAAGCAGATCTTCCGAACCTGGTGAAGAAGATTAGAGACGGTGTGAACCCAGATGTAATAGGAGAACGCGTAGTAGGGATGAGGCAGACAAAGGCCGGGCACATCCTGCTGGAAATCAAGGGCGATGCAGAGGAGGTCGAGGCGGTAAGAAAGGAGGTCTCTAAGACGGCTGGAGACGGAGCTGAGGTGCGCTCTCTACAGCAAAGAATGGTAATAGAAATTAGGGACATAGATCAATGGACGACGGCGGAAGAGGTAGCTGATGCGGTTTCAGTTGCATCAGGCCCCAACCACGCAGACACGAGAGTGATAAACATAAGAAAAGGTTTTGGAGCATCGCAGACGGCGCTGGCACTAGTCCCAACAGCAATAGGTAAAAAGGTTGTGGAACATGGAAGGATGAAGATTGGAATGGTGAATTGTAGGATTAGGCAAGCCGAACGGAGGATGAGGTGCTTCCGCTGCCTCTCGTTTGGCCATACGTCCAGGGAGTGCAATGGCCCGGACAGAAGCCTATGTTGTAGGCGTTGCGGAGTCACAGGACACCAAGCGTATAAATGTGAAGCTACGGATGGAACAGCGAAGGAGTTTGCCACACATCTGAAAAACGGAGAGAAAGGAGGGGATTTAAGACTTCCAACAGTCGGGAGTTCAGACCCAACGCAATGATCCGGATACTGCAAATTAACGTTGGTGTATGCAGGGCGGCCCAGGACCTAGCACTGGCAACCGCATCTGACACGGGCGTCGATGTGCTGGTTCTTAGCGAACCCTACAGATGTGGTCAAGAGGCTGAAGGGTGGTTCAGCGACATCGATGAAAGGGCGGCTATTTTAGCACTCAACAGAAATCTGCAGATACAAACAATTGGCCCTAAAGACAACAGAGGTTTCAGATGGATCAAGGTGGAGGATATCACAATATACGCGTGTTACTGGTCCCCCAACACGGCCTACACATTATTCGTGGATTTTTTGGATAGGCTCGAGGGGAGCATTAAACAACAGGAGCCTACTATAATAGTCGCAGGGGACTTCAACGCGAAGTCACCAGCGTGGGGAGACCATAGCGAAGAACCCAAAGGACGTGCACTAGGGGACATGGCAGCTAGTCTGGGCCTTGCCGTGTGCAACAAGGGACCGACTGACCTTCTCCAGAGTATACGCCGGCGGAATTTCAAGGTCGCATATAGATGTTACGTTTGTATCGGAGAGGCACAGTACAACAGTACGCGATTGGCAAGTACTGGACCAGTACACTGCCTCTCTACATAGATATATACAGTTTGACGTAGCACGAATGACACGTCCAGACAGAAGGCAAGCAGAGACAAGGTGGTCGTGGAGGAAGTACGAAAAGGCAAAACTCGTCGAATATATTCAGTCAACATCATTTGAAACAGAGACAGATGCGTCGCGCACCAGCATGGGACTGGATCAATATCTCAAGGGTGCATGCGACAGCTGCATGCCGAGGGGAACGTACAGAGGTGGCAAGAAGCCGGCATATTGGTGGACAGCTGAGATTTCCGAACTCCGGGATGCGTGCAAGAAGGCGAGGCGTAATTTCAAGAGAAGCCGCAATCGAGGAACGGAGGCGCAGGAACAAGGGCACCAGACCTATAAAGAGGCCAGGAAGGCGTTGAAGATTTCAATTAGGAAAAGTAAAGAAGCATGCTGGAGGAGCTTATGTGAACAAGTTGAGACTGACCCGTGGGGTCTACCCTACAGACTGGTAATGAAAAAATTGATCGGAAGAAGACCGATCCCAGGGCTAAGTGTACAAGGAAAGGTGGATTCAATAATAGATGGACTGTTCCCCAACGATGAATTAGTTGTATGGCCACTACGGATGGGACACGAGGTATTTCCAGAGGTCACGTGTGATGAGGTGAGGGAGCTAAGCCTCAGGATCCCGCACGGAAAGGCACCTGGACCGGATGGAGTGCCAGACCTCGTGATCAAAGAACTCGCCAATAGGAAACCGGAAATTTTGAAGGGAGTTTTTAACTCGTGCCTTAGGCAGGGAGTTTTTCCACCTAAATGGAAAGTGTCCAAGTTGGTGCTGCTGAGAAAGGGGGATAAGCCACTGGAGAATGCGAACTCGTACAGGCCAATATGTCTGCTCAACACAGTGGGAAAACTATTTGAGAGGCTCCTTAAAAGGCGGATGGAGAAACATATGGAAGAAAATGGCGACTTGAATGAGCGACAATTTGGATTTAGGAGAGGTCGATCCACACTGGACGCCGTGAAAAAAGTTATGGATGTAGTTGAAGCGGTCGGATCGGGGCCCTTGTACTCCAGACAGCTTTGCGTGGTAGTGGCTCTGGATGTAGCCAATGCATTCAATACGGCAAAATGGAAGAAAATAGAGGAATCATTGCATGACAAGCGTATGCCCCAATACATTACAGCAATCATACAGAGCTATCTCAGCGACCGAGAGATAGAATACGAAGGCAGATCAAGAACCACTACTTGCGGAGTTCCACAAGGCTCCGTACTCGGACCTCTGTTATGGAATTTAATGTACGACGATCTACTCCGAGTGGACATTGGAGGGAATGTGGAGGGCATATCGTCGACGACTATGATAGCCTTCGCGGATGATGTGGCAGTGGTAGCCACGGGTCACACCTCTCGCATCCTAGAAGACGTGACGAACAATGCGCTGGAGAAGGTAGCGGATTGGATGACAAGAGCAGGTCTAACGTTGTCAATATCCAAGACGGAAGCAGTCATGCTCACTACTAAGAGGGGCTATGTGAGGCCGAACCTAGTGATAAGAGGAGAGCAAGTAGAGATCAAAGATCAGATTAAATACTTAGGGCTAGAACTCCACAGAGTACTAGGTTTTAAAGCCCATCTGGAGACGGCGGCGAGGAAGGCACAAACCACGGCCCTAGCGCTGTCAAGGTTGATGCCGAACCTGGGCGGTGCTGGACCGAAGAAGAGGAGATTATTGACAACAGTGGTGGAGAGTAAGCTGCTATACGGATCGCCTATATGGGCCGGCGCCCTAGCACACCGGAGGAACGTAGAAACTATCCTCAGGCCCCAAAGAGTCCTGGCACTAAGAACGGCCATGTGCTACAGGACAGTCTCGTCGGAAGCAGCTATGGTAATAGCGAGTATTATCCCGGCTCACCTATTAGCTTCGGAGAGGTCGGAAAGATACATCCGCAGAAAAGAGAGGGACAAGGCCGGAGTGTCCAAGGAAGTACGAGAGGCGACCATAAAGAGATGGCAAAAGGAATGGGACGCGGCAGAAAAGGGGCGATGGACCAGGAGACTGATAGTGGACCTGAAGGCTTGGACAGAACGGAAACATGGGACAGTGGACTTTCACCTGTCACAGTTCTTGTCCGGACACGGTTGCTTCAGATACTATCTTTATAGATTTAATAAAGCTAACGAACAGTCTTGCCTCGATTGTGGAGAACCCGTCGACGACGCGGAGCATGTCATGTTCCGGTGCGGTAGATGGTGGAGAGAGCGGCGAGCCCTGGAAGTGGCGCTGAATGAGGACTTGCAACCGGAGACTATAGTCGGCTGCATGTTAAAAAGCAAGGCGATGTGGCAAGCAGTTAAGGAATATACAAAGACCATCCAATCGACCAGAGAAGCTGAAGAAAGAGCTAGGCAGAGGGAAGGAAGAGCCAGAGTCGTGGTCACATGAAGAGAGAATCCAAAACTTAGTTAGTTAAGATTAATATATTGTGCGCTGAAAGCGGAAATTAGAGGGATAGAGCCCTCTTTTTGTTGTAAAACGATGAATGTATATAGATCGTTTGTTTATTCGTAATATATGATACGGATACAGGGGGAAGGACGACCCGACACGGGTGAAGTGCCCCCCTGTAGCGCCGTGATAACACACAAAAAAAAAAAAAAGGTTAGGTTAGGGGGTTAGGTTAGGTTAGGTTAGGGGTTAGGTTTAAGTCCAGCGGTGGCTGACGTGGTGTGAAGAAGTGCTCCCGGGCAATTTTCGCTTTTCCGCGGCAATACCTAACCAATACCTAGGTTACTTTTGCGCCGTAAGTTTTGATCGAAGCGTTACGCCGTTCCGCATCGACCGGTCCAAACTGCGCGAAATTCGGACGCGAACTCGCAGAGTTATCTCGAATTCTTTTTTTTCCGCGTGTTTTTGGCTACCGTGCTACGCACGGAAAAGTTTTTCGTTTAAAAAGTGCGCGTTCGGGCCGGTGTCGGTTTAGAGTCGGCCTGATTAAAATCGACCGTGCGCTCCCGCATCGTTCCGCGCAACGTGCGTCGAGGAAAACTCATCGGGCGCCGAGAAAAATCGTTTTTCCGGACCCCCCGCCTCCGGTGGATCTGCGGGCGAACGGCGAGGCCCAGGTCTGCGCGCGAACGTTTGCTCCAAGCGGCCCGGTGAGACGAAGCCGAGGACACCTCGCCCGACGAGGTCCGACAAATACCGGGTGAGTTAATTTAGTTTTTCTTCGCCCCCTATACTTTTACACGGCCGCCCAAA
>JANEHU010002760.1:0-24114 GCA_027563435.1 Nasonovia ribisnigri | reverse complement strand
GATTATCTAATACAAAATTCCGCATAATCGTAAGCACAAATAGCGTTTGCGATTTTTTTTTTTGAGGCGGGGCTATGCCCTACTTTATTGATAATATTGAACGAGCTTAAAACGACAATTAGGAAATATTGGATGGGTATGGACATTTTTCGGACGGGGCTTAGTCCTCGAAGCCCCCCTATTTGCACCTATGATTATGCGGAACCCTGTATTCGGTGTTCAAGCTTTTCAACTGAGCAAAAGATTTCTTAGTATGTGGTAGGTACCTACTACCTACCGATAGCGTATTACGGTAGGTTACAACAAAATAAGAAAATCGTTGTCTTATGCATGTGAATACACGATTTCGTCAAATCTTAATAAATGATTACGATTATTTTTCTCATATCCGTTCGACAGCAGAGGGCGCCACTTATTTTACAGAAAATATTAGATTCGTAAAATAACCACGAATCTAATAAAATACAAATATTTTATCATTTAAACATTATTTTTGTCATTTTTCTTTACATAAACGTTCAAAATTACTAAAATGTAATCACGTTATGACATAATCTGTATTATTTCGGTAGCCTATACAGTTTCGGTCTGGCCCACCCGGCTACCTGCAGGAGATCTCCTGGGGGGCCTACGGATATTTTTATATATATGTCGAGGGCCCTAGCCAAATGGGAAAGAAATAAATAAAAAACATTCAAGTTTACTCGCGATTCACACGAATTTCTTAATGTGATATTGCTCAATATGACAATATATCCACCAATAAACTGCCATGCACAAATTCATTTTATGGACCTGTGCAGGTGGCATCATCTATCCAACACAATTATAGAGCTAAATAATTAAAAAACTAGGGTGTTATTCCCAGCGAAACACTAGTAATCAATTTTGATACAAAAATCATGGTCCAATAAAATTTATTTGTACGGTTATTAGTGGATATATGTCGAACAACGTAATAAAAAAAAAAAATTAATAAAAAAATATTACGTACAGTTTCAACGAGTCGTATAGTGAGTATTCTTTATTAATTATTACATATTAGATTAGCATTGATTATAACTTATAACTTATAAAAGTGTGGAAAGCAGAAAGTTTTACAATATTATTTATATTAGGTATGCTGTATTTTTGAAAATACAGGTTGCTTTCGTTCTTTCAAAATTCAACCGATTTTAAAATTGTTTTTTATCCATATTATAAATAAGTAGATACTAACTACAAAATTACTATTTTCGAATTTTTAAAAAACCAAAAAAAAGATTTATGCGTTTTGTGAACATTTTTTTTTAGACCTAAGTAAAAGGGAGGCTATTAGTCATATAATAAGTATATATAAAAAACTGTACCAGAATATCTGCATTATATATCGAATTAGAGTTACTGGCTTTTCAATTAATAAACATATACTGTAGATGTATTATTTTGGTTATTTGTATTTGTATCTATTGAAAAGTACCTTTATATTTTTCACCAAAACAATTGTCAAACTGTGAAATTATATTTAAGAAGGTTGTACCTATACATTATTTTATTTACATTAACTTAAATTAAATCATTTTAACACAAAATAATTCTATCTAATAATTATAATACCTAGCTCCATTAAATTCTAAATAAACTAAATAAAGTACCATGTTTATAAGATTGGATTCTAGTATTGTTGTAGCTATGAAATTATGATATTAATATAGTACATGAAGATGAAATTACTTAGGTAAAATTAATTTTTTTTGTTTAAATGGGCCCATGTATTATATGTTGACTAAATGGAATCAATTATGAACTGTTGTGAGAAATCGGCATACATAGTTTAGAGTTATAAACAATAATAACTAATAAGTGACACCTACCAATAGGTAGGTACTAAAAAAGATAATGGTTTCTACGGTTTTTTCAAATTGTTATTTCAAAGAAACAAAAAATGAATAACGTGACTTTTTAATCTTTCATAATTATACTGAACACTTAAAGTTTTAAAAAGCAGACTTAGTTGGACTATCAGATAATATACCTACTACCGGTTCAATAGGTTAAGTTAGGTGTAATCATAAACATTTATCAATTTTTTTCTTTTGTTGCTATATCAATTTCAAACTAATTTTTTTTTTATGTGTTTTAAATACCTATGGATATATTAGAGATACCTAATAATTATTATTAAACAATATGAATTCGGAAAACATCATACTAATGAATTTTTATCAAATTTTACCGAAAGATGTGAGAATGTTGAGCTTTTTTAATTCTCTCACATGCTTCTGGATTAGATTTTATGATTTTTACAATAATTATAATCCTACCACCCACGTGCGTGTTGAAGGAATCTTTTATATTACTTTTTTTCCGTTTATAATTTTACTATTGTTTACTTGTACCTATTCAATATCTAATAAGATGTGTAGATATATTTATGTTTTTAAATATTGCACCTAATTAGTTACCCATTTATATTTTGTGTTTTCTGGCTTTGAACAGTAGCGGCCGTAATAATTATAAATAAATATATTACATTTAAACTTATAGGGACATGTACATTTGAACAGTGTTTTAATGCATTTCACCGTGCATATATATAAATACATAATATTCAACACATATGTACTACATAAATTGTTTTATTAGAAGAAAAAAAGGTTGCAATCATCTGTCACATTATTTCAGTTTAGCTGGACAAAAATCGGAGAAAATGTAAGAACCCGATTTTTTATTAAGTTCAATTTAAATGTATAATTTCTGGCCGTTTTTTGTCCCTGAATAATATTAAACAGTTGGAGAATTAGATAAAATGTAAAACAAAGCGTTTCGAACACAAATTGTCGAATAGACGTATATTGATTTAGTTTTAGTTGAACATCAAAATTTAAAACTAAAAAAAAGCGGGTAAGTGGATGTCGCTCTGCTGTACAGTAGGTTACAAATGGGTCATTGTTTAATAGATGGTATTAAATTTGAATTGTACATGAAAAACGATTCTGAGCTGAGACGGTTTGTCAGTGTGGATATTTTATATTATGTTTATATTGTTATTTCTTATTATTAATACGGTAGCTGGTAAGTTGAATTAATATTATAAAATTACAACAAAATAACTAAAATCGTTATTCTTGGTTATTTAATATGTAATTTCGTCCAAATTGCATGATAAAATAACTATAAAAAAGAACTGTGTGTTTATATTTTTGAGATTTTTTACTTACAGAATAATCTACTTACGCGGAGCCTTGTTTTAAATTTTTAATCTTATAAAAGTTGAACGTTCATCAATTTTTAATTACAAAAATATTTTAAAATTTGATAAATGTTGTCAAAAATCAAACTTTAAATGCTTATAAAAAAATTTGTGCCAATGTATTTTTAATATATTTTATCAACTACTATTGTAACAATATATCAGGAGCCTTGTGTTAAATTTTCAAGTTTTTAACCCAACGAATAAAATTGAATTGACATTTATAGAAAAAAAAAACTAAAAAAACTTTAAGAAAAGTATATGTCCGTAAATAGCTCAAAAAGAAACAAAATATTTTGAAAATGATATCAAGTATAAAAATTGATAAAATAAACGTATGATATAAATTTCAAGAATCTACAGTTATTCGTTTATGAATTACAGCAAAATAAGAAAATCGCTACAAGATAAATCGAGTGAATTTTTATTGTTATAAAAATTCATGAAGAATCTTGAGTTAAATTTTCAAACCTTAGATTTAAAAAAAAAAATTTTATGAATTTCTATCTGAAAATAATTTGCACATTTTCGGATTTTTACGTATTTTGTAAAGAATTGAACTTTAAATGCCTATAGAATAAATTGTGACTACGGATTTTTAATATTTTTCAACTGTCATTGTAACAATATATTAGGAACCTTCTGTAACAGTGTTAAGCTTTTTTCCCAACAAATACATTTTTATTGACATTCGTAGAAAATAAAACTAAAAATATTGGAAACTGAATACCTATGTCCGTAAACAGTTCAAAACAAATCAAAATATTTTGAACATTTTATAGTGTATAGAAAATGCTATAAATGCTATAGTAAATAACCAGTTAAAATGTCATGTATCTACATTCTACGGTTATTTGTTTGAGAGCTAGGTACACTCAAAACCGAAATCGATTTCGCATATAAATTCCCGTTTTTCCTTAATTTTTCTTTTGTTTTTCCCTGCGCTTTTGAAAACTATTGGGAATTTTAAAAAATGACCTCCCGAATGCACCAACTAGATTCACTTTCCCATCGAACAAGATACTGGAGTTGAAAATCGAAGAACTATTTCGATTACTTATCGTGTACACAGACTCAAAAAAATAAAATAAAAAAATAATAAAACACACATTATTGTAAAATCAATACATTCATCGCTCCGCTTAGAATCCAAAATGTGTTACCTAGCTGAAGCCGACGAGCTCTTAAATTAGAACCTAACCTAGAAAGTATACCTAATACCTTCAGTATATATCTGCAATGTCTATCACTATACGCTCATGCACAATTAGGTAAAGTCAATTTCTTCATGAGGATGTTTTAGTGTTTTACGAATATCTATGATTGTTTAACTACCGACCAGTATTTTAATATTTTCTATAGTCATAAAAATGCAAAACGTTAAAATTTAAATGAAACCAAGTATGGAAGCATCGACTGGTCCCGAATAACCAGTGGGGATGGTATTCGTCAATTTTGTGTTGGGAAAAATGTACCGAACCTGCTGCATACGAAACATAGGAACATCGTGACTTACGAACTTATATATAGTCCCCTAAAAACCTTTTAGAACCATTTGAGTCCTGGGCTGAGGGATGTACTAAAATTTAAGAGCTAGGTGACCATTTGTCCCGTTTAAAACGTGATTGTCCTGTTTTTGAGCATCGTGTTCTCTTGTCCCTTAATCCCCTTATCTCCATGTATTATATTATACCTGACGTAAAAGGAAAACCGGTATACAGAACGAATACAAAAACATATTTTAAAATTATTTATATTGAATTATTGAAAACAAAGTCAATAGTTTTTGTATAGCGTGTAGTACGAACAACAAATAATTGTGAGCGACCAACATAATGAGAAATATCGTATTGACATATTGCATTTAATATAGTGTAATATTATGAACTCCCACACGATCGTTTATCCTTTACAACAACACACCTCATCTAACAGGTGAACATTAGAACATTATCTTCAAAATATATTTTAAAAACAAAACAATAATATCATTATAAGACAATCATTTTTCGATGGCTTTCGAGTTCAACCAAAATTGTTTATTCTGTTTTTTTTTATAAATATGTTTACTTTATATACTATCTAAATCTGTGGTCTTCAAAGTTTTTGACTCGTGACCCATTTTTCTTACCATACATTTTTTTGCGATCCATGTCAGCTTTGTTAACCAAAAAAAAGTCCAAATTGCTTAATGTCTTAGTATAGGTTCATTGTCCATTGTAGAAGTGCTTTTATAACTGAATAAATAAAAATTTACATTTTACAATTACATAAAATTAAATATTATATGCTTTCGATTTATAGCAGATCAAGTTAATAAAAATAAATTCCACACAATGAAGATTTGAAGTGTATTTTTTTCTTCATATTTTATAAGAAATTCTATAACTCTTAGGTCTTATATATTTTTATGCATTTTTAATATTTTCTTAAAAAACTGACATTTATTATTTATATAAGCGTTTATATTTCGCTATACCTTTATGTATTCTATTTTCAAATAATTAACGTAGGTATTTTTGTTGTCCAAATATGTGTGCAGATATTTCTTTAACATTTGTAGCACCGAATTTTGAAAGTTTTTTTGGAAAGTATTTCGAAAAGTACATTACTGGATTTACTATGAGGAAAACATACATTGGTCTTTTCTACATTGAATGTATGCTCAAAATAAGAACACAATTTATAATAGGAAAAATATTGATGTCCTTGCAGTGTGATCTCGAGACCTCGAAGGAAGTTATATCAAAAACGTAATTATAGTATCTATTTAATGTCGGATGGTGCTGGTGATATTTGTTATTTAACTTTATCACTCAAAAAAGACGATTTTACTACTACACTTACTATAAACTTTTTAATAATCGAGTGTTTTTGTTATGGCCTGACGCCACTACGCCACGATTATTATTATTTTTTTTATTATTTTTGTCCATAGCCAGTTTTTCACCACATTTCCGAGAATATTTTAAATATTATATAATATAAAAAAATCATAGTCATTTTTAATAAAAATAATATTGAATATTATACTACATACCTAATCTACTATTTTGTAACTATAATTTTAATAATAATTAATACGTTTTGGATTCCGAGCAATGAATGATCATTGATTTTACTATGTTTGTTTTTTATGATGTTTATTTTTTGAGGCTGTGTACACGATAAGTAGGTAGTCGAAATAATACTTCAATTTTCAATTTCATTATCGTTTCCGACGGGAAAGTGAATCTATAATTGATGCATTTGGGAGCTCGAAATTTAAAATTAATAGTTTCTAAAAGCACCGAAAAAACATAAAAAAAAGGTAATTTTTAGTTAAATTTGTTTTGACAAAATCGTTTTTGGTGTAACTCCAAAAATATGTATTACAATAGATATGAAATGTCCACTGAATGTTTATATTAGCATTTTCTACTAACCATAAAATTTTAAAACATTTTTCTTATCATGTTCCCTGTAATTTGAGATACCTTATTTTGTTCACTCGTTTTTAAAAATACATGCTGTCATTCAAAAAAGTAAAATGCTTAACAATGAAAACAATAAAAAAATAGTCAAATTATATATTTTTTTAAATTTAAATTTGATACGTCTTATAAATGTAAAATTAAAATATTTTAAAAAAACGAATGAATTATAACTTATAATTTACATAAACAATCAGACAATAATTTACAATTGTAAAAAGAGGTTTATATCTTATCGTATATTATATACATCAAGTTTCATCTTTGGTTATTAGGTATATAGGTAGGTATAAGTAGGTTAGGAGTAGTATTAGTTCAACCAGTTCCTTCTCTGCTGTCGGTTAAACAGGAAAAAAAAGATATATAGTTAGAGGTATCTACTAAAATGTAGAAATAGCCATATATACAGACGCGTAAAGTGATTATATTTTACCAAAGTTTTTGTAATTTTCCAATTTTGTTCATAGGTATATTATAATAACATAAACAAACACTGAAATATATAATAATATTATATTACTAATTATAATAATGTAAATTTAATAAGTATACTAATTTGAAAATAACAGTTTTAGAGACGTATTATACTGATTATTCTTATACAAAGAACCTGTAGCACCTTAATAATAATATAGATTGGTGACTTAGACATTTTGACACTTTGTGCGGAACACTTTGACGTGCTATCTGGCGCATAATCTTCGAGAACGTGTCATCGTCCCAGCCTGGAGGGGATTTAGACTAATTTCGTCAGTATACAAAATTTGTGTAATACAACTCTACCAATATAATATAATATAATGCACGCTTGTAAACGACGCATCGATAATGGCTGTTTGGTTATAGATTCGCGTTTGACATATTTTCATTTGCGGAAAACTGTTAAATAATATTAATAGTTAATATATTAAACGCATTCGTGGGAGCAATAATTAAGGGAGTCATCGGTACCGGTTTTTACAATTTCCCTCAATTCCATAAAATTTGAAAATTATACTTCATATTTTAGTTAGGTACTAACTTAATTAAAATTATTTTTCACTAATCTACACTGTCTGATACCTATATATCTGAAAGATAAGAACTTTTTTCAGATTGGATCAGAGCCCTAAGTCTTATTTTACTTAAACAGAACTAGAAAAATAACAAATATTTGCATTGTTCAAATGCATGTCGTAACTTCTATAATTATTATAATTTTTAAAATTAGGCTTTGATCCGACCTGCAAAATGTTCTTTTCTTTTGAATAATAGAAAAAAAAAATTAACGAAATCCGACTACTCGACGAGCGGGGACTTCAGAGTTTTTACCGTAAGACATGTTTTTGTACTAAAAACGCACCGGCTCGACGCACTTGAACAAGAAAAAAAAACGCATAAAAACGACGTGATGGAGAATCGGACAGTGGTCACCGATTGGGAAAACAGCAGCGACGACCGTAGACCGATTAAGGGTTTCAGAGGACTGACCGACCGACGGATAGTATCGCGATTATTCATTGACCTCGAGTATATACTGCCGTAACTACGACCTTAAGGGGTTGAAAACCTCACCGGAGTTCGCAGGCGAATATTTCAGAAACAACTTACTGAACGCATTGGTCCGTGAATTTCATATTTTAGGGTCTATGAGCCCGTGGTCCTCCGTACGTCGGCAACCGCGGTAAGCTCGACCGTAGCGATCGCCGTTCAAATCATTGACCATTAATGTACATATAGGTAATGTAAGTAAGCTCTAAGGCCGTGTTTCCAATATCCCATTTTGGGTTATGTTTCATATAGGCACCTAACCATAAAGTTCCAGACGCCCGTGACGCAGTTATGGTTTTTTTTAGGCGCCTACGTCACGCCTGCAGCACCCAAAGTTCTGAATTTTAGTACGAAACGTTCACACAATGTTGTAGCCATTTTGTAATAAAACGTAACCACAGTACATTTTGTTTGTAACCTATAATTATTTACAATGAAGTAAAGAATTACACATTTTAGAGGTACGAATAAAATTGTATATCTATTATTAGCTTAATAGTTAGTATAGTTACCTATTTACTTTACCACAAGACGTGTCACTATATATTTTGTTTTATACGAATCAACCTTAAAATTATTTTTTAGTATTACCTATTTTTTTTTACATTAAAACATGTTAACCAATAAAAACAATAAATTTATTTGATTGCTTATAAAAAAAAAAAATTTATTGAATATAAATAGGTAATAATATGGTTAATAAATGTTTTATATGGCTTGGCTTGGCGCAGTGGTTTAAATTAATCACGCCGAGTAAGCAACGGCCGCTACCACTAGTACTAGGATGGGTGACCACC
Source organism: Nasonovia ribisnigri (assembly GCA_027563435.1). NCBI lineage: Eukaryota > Metazoa > Arthropoda > Insecta > Hemiptera > Aphididae > Nasonovia > Nasonovia ribisnigri. Next base: position 15,082 of record JANEHU010002760.1, on the reverse strand, counting down.
CGGGTTCTTAGTGCGCAAAAGCCTTGCCACACATACACGTGTTGCCAACCACCCGTACCAACTATTCCAACAGTTTCAACCCTTCCAACCACTACAATCGTAATCCCCACTAATGAGGTAATGCTTAATAGCCACAGTTTCCGGGCTCTAAACCTATAAAAAAAAATAAAATAAAAATAATGAGTGGTAAGAAAATTGTGTGAATTTCCACCACTACATTTAAAGATTTGTAAGCTGGCAAAAAATCGATCCAAGTATCCAACCATTATTATTAAAATATAATGACAATATAGTTATAACTGAAGAATACTATCGAATTTCTATATAAGAACCATTTAATTACCAATCGGCAATCCAATATATTACCTACATTTCTTTCATTAAATATTTTATCTTTCAAATACCTAAATGAACGATTAGCTGACCAAAATATTTCTAATGGTATTTAATAATGTATGTAGTATTAACTACAAATTAAATACATCGAAAATTATTGTTAGCACTACGATTTAGGCCTAAACAATTAAAACACCATTTCAGGTTATACATATGTTTCTATATGACAACAATTAATCAAAAAGTAAAAACTATGAGTCTTCAATTTATAATAATTATAAAAATAATAAGAATAAGAATTATTCTTTCCTTCAAATCAATTTCAACACAGCTATTTCAAAGCTACAAATTTGGAAACAAAAACTCAAGTGTTTAGTTATTGTATTATAGTACCTACTTATTAATGATTACTTAGATATTAACGATGGTGAAATATGGTCATCAAGTGTGTATTAAGCGCATTGGTAATTATAATCCAGGCAATCCAGCTATTACATTTCTAAATATATCTACTATAGAAAACATATTATTGTGTACATTCTTAACCTGCAAAGAAAGAAAGAAAGTTGTATTGTTAGAATAGGGTGAAAACTTATCCCAGGAAAAGAGTAAATTGTAATTTTTTAATAATTTATTTACTTATTTCATTTCATTTATTGAACACTTTTTCAAACAGGATTGTTTAAAATTTAGATAATTTAGACCAGTGGCTTTAAATCTGAAGGGGACTTAGGTATAGCATGTGAGAGACTAAAGTAGTGAGGTTAGAACAGCATTAAACATCAAATTATTTCAATTCACAAATCAGACATTAAAATAAAGAAATCAATCAACTGCATGTAAAAAAACATCATGCGTTACACGCTCTAAAAAATATTTCCATGGCTTATAGACTTAAAGAAAAAACAGTTACATATTCATCATGAAAATTTAAAATTTTACAAATATATGCATTTCTAAATTTGACTAATAAAATATTTTATAAAAATAATGTTAAGATATTTTTAATACATAAAATAGGTAAATTTAATAGCCCTAAAAATAGGTAGTGCCCACCATTTCTGCTCAGAATAATTGTTTTTCGTATGCATTATGATCTATAATTGAATTAAAATTTATCACATCCATTTAATTCACTTAGGTATTATCAATGATGAGGTACACTCAAAACCTACCATAGGTAACAGAAAGAGTTAGCGACTACCTCGGTTTTAATTTTAATTTGAAATGTACGTACGTAGGTACGTACTAATTTTTAGCCAAAAATCTAAAAGAGGGATTGACAATGTCCAAACTATTTGTAAAAAGAATCAATCAAGTGTAAAAGGTTGAAAACAGCTGATTATTCAGATTTTAAAAACTACTATTCCCAAGCTATTATAGCTTGTCATAGCACCTAATTATAAGTACTAAACGAATTGGCCAAAAACCGAAGAACAATAAAACTATTTACTGTTGTGGCTAAAACTAGGAAGTTGTAGCACTGAAAAAGTCACTTTTTAGCGTTTTAATATAATATAATATAAGCTAAGAATGCACTAACAGTTGGGAAATACGAAAAATTAAGTTATAAACATCCAAGCATACCTAATACGTTGTTAAACGTAGTCGCTTGACTTACAAAATATTAAAATATTAAATACTTTTGAACATTATCATCGCTTCGTATAGTATAGTACTTTTGTATAGTCAGTCAGTTATATAATCTAAATCGTATACGGTATAGATTTTCAGCGTTATTGCTCTACTATTTTTGCTGATAATGGGATGAATTGGATGAGTTACGAATTCAGCCTGTCAAAACACAACGAGTTCCTAAATAGAATGTTTTAGTCGTTCTTCATTAGATATAAACGATTCGTCGATGCACTTGAGCAGCTGTCTGTAATAAAATGCCTGTAAAAAGCACACTTAAGAGTAAATGGACTGAGAGAAAAACAGCTATATAACAACTTTATACTTATTTATTATATTTAAAAAACCATAGCACGCTATCCGATATTTTTCATCTACAAGCAATATCTATGAATCATAAATATTTTTTTGTCAACAAGTAATCATATGACGACAAAAACCCAACGCAAAATCGGTCGGAAACAAAAAAACGTGTATCCAGCCCCAAGACATGTTTATGTTGAAATGACCATTTATTTGCCAGCTGCGGTGTAAACCCACATTTTTATTGGTAATGAGTCATTTCAAATGACTGATATTATGGTTGTCGCACCACTAGGGCTGCTACCTCTCCGGGTTTCACCTGGATTCTCTGGTTTTACATAATATGTGTCACAAAACTACGGGCTACGGCGTACGGGTCTAGTGAATTTATCGTTTTCCAGGTTGTTGTAAAATTAGTACTAAATATATAGGTGCCTACCTACATAAACTTTTTCCTACATTTCATCGCCTAAGTACATTTTCACCGCGTAAAGAAGTATTACCACCTCAGAAGTATTGTAGGTGTATAACTATTAGCGTGGGTATAGGCACGGTGTATGTCTAGTCTACGTAGATATTTTGGTGATGGTTTTTATTTTATGTTCTTGTCTGGCCTGCTATCTTTAAAAGGTGGATTTCATGGATATTATTGTACAATGTTTAGTATTAGTGAACCAGACACGACGTACCACCCGTACTCATATCGTGGCTATAGGGTATACCTAATTTACCACTGCCTACTGCATTAAACAATACATGTTTTTTAAATCGTCTTTTTAAATACAAAATATAATATTACCGATCTATAGTGATATGCTTGAGTATTTTAGATGAAGGAGTCATACAAAGGTATTTGAATTATATTTATGTTAAATCGTTAAACATTATTTATACATTAATAAAACATTCTATTATAATGTTTTTCTTTTAAGAAACAACTAAACATCTAATTGATAAGGTCAAATATTTCATCGGGTCAAAATAATATTATGGTATAATGATAAATTGAACATGTATTCAACATTCAGTAACATCTCTAAGTCTAAAATTACATGTACGAAAAGTGTAACTTTCTATCTCCTACAGCTATCACTAATTACTAATTACTATCATTACTTGTATGATGTCCAGTATCGTCAGTCAAAGTCAGTCGTCAGTCCTTTATCAAAATGTCATAAGTTGGAAACAACTATAATATAAACATAAACATTAATTAGGCACCGTATAGCAACTTGGTATATCTTGAAAGTATTTTCAACTGTGAAATGCAATTTGTTGACAAATTTGAAATTTTTACTTATAACTCTTTAGAGAGTTTTTATCTATCCGTTTTTCAGTGGTGTACAAAAAATATTAGAAGCAGCTGATGTCTAATTACTAAATTGATTTTAAACTTGTGATACTATACAAAACTCAATTTACAAACGAATATAGTTTATAGACGAAAACCAACATCTTGCGGTATACCTATATAATGTATCATGTCTGGATTTAGTTATTTCAAAGTTTATAGTTTAACTTGATCACTTAAACATAAATAAAATAATATTAGATTTCAAATAGTTAAGCTGCATTTTTTTAGATTCAAAGAGGAATCATGAATTTGTTGATGTCCAATTATCGACAAAATCGATTTTGTAAAACTTTGCGATTTTCACCAAATGTTTATACTTGGGTATTAGATACATGGTAAGATTTAAAATTTTTTTACTCTTTTTGAGTAATTTATAAATATTTAAAATTGTTTTCCTATAATTTCTTTGCTAGGTTTAAAAACTCGACAATTTAATTCAAGGTTTTTCACAAGTTTTTAATACATCACTTGAAAGTTATTGAAATTAAATATTTACAATATTTTTTTATGAGAGTTTAACCTTAAAATATTGACGAAATCATCAAATTATTTTCTTGTTAAAAATAAAATTTTAATATCCATACGTACGATTTAAAAATTCAATACAAAGTTCCTTATACGTTATTATTACTGAGTTGATGTTTATATACCAATCAAAAAATATCAAATATATTATATACATAGTCACATCAGTCATAGTCAGTTATTTTCACAAGCATTTGAAACTCAAATATTGACAAAATATACTTCAATATAGTTACTAACAAAAAATTTTCAATCTATTAGTTTATCTAATGAAATAGTTTTCAATTTTATGTTGATATTATCGTAATCTTACAATAAATTAATAATAATAACAATTAAGGGTTTAATATAATACGAATGTTATTCTTTTAATATTATAATAAATGTTAAAATGTATACGGTATACCTAACCTTAATACTATGTGCATTGATGGGAATAGGTCTACATCTTTTAACTAAATTATTGACTGATGAAAAACCTTTTAAACTGTCAATACAAATTGTTTTGTCAGTAGGTACCTACTAAATATGTATATATAAAAAAAAAATCCATTGTGCATTATATGTTAGTAGCTTTTATATTAGTATTAATATAATAAAAACCACCAAATTTTAAAACAAATTTTAATTTTATGAGATATTTTCGCAAGAATAAATACTGTTGCATTTGTTTAATAATTAAATATAATGTATAGGTACAACTTCACAAAAGGTAAGCTCTCGTAGTCCCGTCTTGTATTATACCCAAGATTAATTTCTTTTGAATAAAGTATAATATTATGATATTTTATTTTACTATAAGAAGATTTTCTCCACCAATTCAAAAATAACTTTGATAGGTATAGTTATAACTTGAAAGTTGTAACAACTTGAATATTAACTGATTAAAATAAACAAAAGATATTATGCACTAATTGACTACAGGTTTGTTCTTGAATATTTTTTTTGCAATTTAAGTGTTAAGCAAATTCATATAGTTTTTGACTAACTACCTTGAAATTTTAATACTTAGAGATTCAGTAGAACTTATTACGAATCGTGGTGAAAACAATTGGTTCCTTTATTACAAAATCGAAAATCATAATTTTGTAATGTTTGTTTTAAAATATTTTTAATTATTTTGTTTACCTAGATACTTCAAATCTTTGTTTGTACACTTTTTTATATCGTAGGTGCCTCTATTTATAATTGTTTATTTACATTTTTCAACTATTGGCCGTTAAAAAAGAACTATCGTAGATAAAAAAACATAATTTAATACCTACGGGTTTTACATGAAATTAGCCTACCTACATAATAATTAATATTATGATCTTAATAAGATATTATAAATTACTTGTTTTTAAATGTCATTCACTTAATAGCTGGTAAGTTATGAATTATACTGATTTGAATAAATTAATATGAAATATGTGTATATATCATGATTATCTGTTGAGGTGACACCACTAATTATTGCAATAACATCATAATAGACGAGTTAACTTATAGAGTGTATAATTATTTACATTTTAGACTAAGTCATATGTACCTATAGGTACCAAATAGTACATAATATAATATATTATGATAATATGGGATATAAAAAATAAATATAGGTATTTATAATTAATTTAAAGACTTTACTAGGACTAGTGTAATGATATATTTGAACGTGATTTCGCCATTTTGGATATATTTTAAAGAAACGTTGTTGCATACAAGTAACCAGCTATTATCTGTAATCTGTATACCTACAAAATGTGCGAAGATCAATGCGGTTTTAGTGAACTCATGATAATACTTATACAACTACAATGCGGTGCTTGCATTGTGCTACTCTTTTATATCGCGATAAAAAAAAATTTAATAAAGTACGTTTACCAACATAGGTTAATAACTTACTTAATAGTATTATATAGGTAGGTACGTATCTAAGCTTAGGGGTATAAGTGTATAACCCTCAGAGTTAAAATTATATGGTCAATCAAATTGTAATTTTATCGCTGTATAATATTTAGTCGTGTGTATTATGAGTAGTAAGTTAATGATCGGCCTGCATTTATCTATTTTCTAAATATTTTTTAAATTCAAACGAATTACTAATTGTTGGAAATTAGAATATTATTGTATATAATAAGTAGGAGATTTTTCTAATATTACTATAGGTCTCGAATTTAATTTTTTTGAACTCGTTGTATAGGTAACTATATATTAATTACGGAATTGTTATTAGTACGTATCATATCTATATACCTTCCTATACATAATAATAAATACCACGTACCTATATAGTCGTATGGGTATTCCGTATGGCGTTTGCGAGTGGGACATTTTTCTGGGGAGCGGGGCTGGCTAAAACTGTATCAGCACTGTACAAACCCGGATAATTAATATTTTAAACTAAAATATGTTTACAAAACTGAGAGGCTATGGATAAAACTGGGTTAGGTAAAACACTTAGCCCCCTCAAATTGTCACTACAACTGTGCAGAGTTATTTTATGTAGTGCAGTCTGTGAGGTATAAGTGCAACCGATATTTACATGTGGGCTTTAGAATCCTTTCCGTAAAATATGTGAAATCGCCCTCCCATTCAACTTTCAGTTTATAATTTATTACTGATCATTAATAAGTAACAAAAAAACATGAAACTTATCCGTGGATGTTGCCCTCTCTACTTATAATAGATTTTTAAAAAAAATGAACCGATAATAACTTAAGTCTGGAAGAATTTTGAATAGGGGAACCTTTTTCTTAAAATTTAAAAATACGAAATAATGGTATATTAAGTAAAAAGGGTTTAAAGAAATTAAGTTTCGAGTTTGGTTATTAATGCAGCGCAGTGAACGGAATCGTCACGATGATGAGTGATAGGTATACCTAAAAACATAATAATCATGACAAAATAGATATTATCAGATATCAGGTATCACAGTTTTTAGTTATGCATTCTCCGCTCTTTACTTCACCTATATCGTAGTTTCCACTTCTTATCGACTGTCAATCGTATATATAACATAGACGAAAATCAAACATTCAGAATTGGAGAACTACGACTTATGAGTGGAGACGAAGCAGATGCGCATACTGAAAAAACTATTACAACCGTGATGATACCTATTATGTCATGATAACAATCGTCTCGTTTTGACATTTGATGAGCGTATAGGTATTAGGTACATGTATATATATATATATATATATATATATACAGGAATATTATATATTTTTATTGTGGATAGACTGTATTTAGCAGGGGAGGGGCCGAACTTTTAGGACAAGTGCCGTGGAATCAAAATTTAAAAAAAATCGACGTGACAGTATAATATGTTAGTACTTACAAGTTATTTTTTCCGGTCGATAAGGCAAAGTATTTTGACACTATTGTGAATCTGAGATTTGTTAAACAATTTATAAACATAACGTTTTCACATTATACCTACCTATCATTCTATACAGATGACGTGATTAGTTCCAAACGTTTCTGAATATTATATAATTTACTAGGAGCTATATTATTTATAAATAATAAATATTTTTTTTTCCCAATTATTTTTCACTAAACGCTAGATTTAACGATGAAATAAAATTATTTTGTGCGCCATTAAATTTCGACCAACATCATTGGTTCACCACCCGACCCCCTCATGTACGGCGTTTATATAATGTGTATATAACCATATAGTAATCTAGTAGATTCCACCGAATGCGGTCACATAAATATGTCATCTGCAGTTCACATAAGACTATGATTATAATAATAATATTAACTTCGGGCCCTTTGTATTCTTTATCGTATGTGTAATATATAAAACAACTAGACAGCAGAATTTGTGTTAAAATCTCATATAAGACCCGCATATGCAGTCTGGCAGCCGTATGTCGAGATGGCGAAAAACTAGTGATTAATCTGTGAAATATTTAATTATTTAATGTGATAACACCACGATTCAAGATTAATTCTCGAAAACCCGATAAACACACATTTTGTTACTTGTTGTCAAGATCTATAAAGATCGATATTCTTCTCTATTGGTCTTGACTTGCTGTAATAATTTATTTATTGAATTATATTGCACTCGAAAGTCATAAACGTCATGGATTAATCAATCGTATTTTACCCTCTTAGTATGTGGTTGCCGACTTCAATATACTCATCGAGTCGGCTATCCGAGTTGTCTTATATAACTACGACTGTTATAAATAATCGAAAGGGTGGTACCTACTATAATGTAATCAAGGCTGGGCATCAACGAATCAAAAAATTAATATTGAGTTGCTTTCAGCTTAGTTGCGTCACGAATTATTTGTTTTTAAAAACAACTTCTAAGGTTTTCTAACTTAACGTATAAATAAATTTGATACATAAATTTGATACATTCATGACACACAGTTAATTCATTGTACAGCCACGTACATTTTTTTCCTAATAGTTAATATAGGAATCGCATAAATTAAAAATATATTTATTTGTGTTTTACAAAATAATTCTATATATTATACACAAAAATACTCGTAATTATAATATTGTACTATTGTACGTAATGTATATACTAAATCGTAAACTGTCTGTAAAAGTGGTGAATGTACTATTTTTGGATTTCAATAGGGATCCAAATAATTTAATTTAACTTTATATAAATTGCCATGGAAAATTATTTACTCAATCAACATATTAGTTTGAAATCTTTCAACAACAGCACTACCAGATGATAAGTGATGACTCTCAGTTCGACGTTTCAAAGAGACGTTGTCGATCCCTTAATGAATAATTAACCTAAAAAATTAAACTTCTGTTTGTATGGTCAATTGGGTTGGCTCCCTGTTAAGCTTTCTGTTATTTTTTCCGTTGATTAATCATATACCTATGTATTATTATTTACTAGATTATATTTTTGTATTAATTGTGTATTAACTACCTATATGTGTATATTTTTCTTAGATTTATTTATTGGCATACATTGTAATAATTCAGATAAAAAAAATTAAATATTTTTTTATGAAATAAAGTTACTTTTTTTAATTTTTGAGCAGAGCGATGATTGTATTGATTATACCAGAGCTCCTCTGATGAATTCTCTAATAATTTATTTTAAAATTATGTGTGTTTTTAATGTTGTGTGTCTGTCATCATTTCTTGGGGCATTAAAACTACTTCGATTTTATACTTTGGCATATTTTCTGATAGGAAAGTGATGGTTGGGTGGAGAGGGTCAATAGTAAAAATCCTATTCATTTTCAAACGAATAGGGAAAAATCTAAAAAAAGTTAACCGGAAAATCAACTTAAATTTTTATGACTTGAATGACCGTAAAATAACATTGACTCATCGAACGATTTTTTAATTTTTTTGTAATTTAAAAAGGAATAACCGCATAGATAGGTACCTTAAAAGTTGACCAAATGTTTATATTATCATTTTCTATACAAGAAAAATATTTTTCAAAATATTTATTTTTTTAATATAAATAATTTATTTATTTTTTCAAAATATTTTCACTGTTTTTGGAATGTTAAAAATTGTATCGTCAAAAACTGATTCATCTAACTGCATTACACTAATAGTAAAAAAAAAGTACTATTATATCAATAATAACATAACATTTACCTAGATTTATAGGCTTGCAGACGGTCTTCGCTTGGAATCGTTTTTTGTACATACAATTATTTTATATCATTGAATTAAAATCTAACCCATCGCACGACACCTAATCCCAACGCTTAGCAGAGGCGTAACACCACTCGTCCACCTTTTTTTTTTTTTTTTTGCTATTTAAATCGCGACTTTTAACTTAAAAACCCAACGTACATTCGTTCACACGAACTCGACTCGAAAAAAATTTGCCAACTCGCCCAGCCTTGAACACTAAGATATATTATGTAGTTATATAACAATAATCGTCGTACAATATAGTTATTAATATTATAGTGACGGAAAATGTCACGCCGAACGTTTATCTCGGATTAACTGCGAGCAAACACGCGACGCGTGAGCCTAGGATAGCGCGGCCACTATAATAGGCATGCATAGGCACAGAAATATGGGTAGGGCAACGCGTTAACCGTGTAGCTCGTACCCGTTGCATACGTATTATAATAGGCACGCGTGTTGTGTACCAAGGCGGCAAAAAAACCACCGCACACACGAGTGGCATTAACCAGATAAAAATATTGTTATCTCGCAGATACTCGAGAAGACGGCGGCGGCGACGGTTCCGCGTACACCGCTGCCAGTCTTCAACCCGTTTCGCGCGCGCACACTTTGGTCATAACAATAATAACGCCGTTGTACCACCGATTCCAAAAACGATTTCCGTCTCTCGAAATAACGCCGCGATGGCAGTGAACACCGCGCGAGGACGCGACGGCGTGACGTTATTTTTTAATACGCGTTTCAAAAAAAAAAAAACCAAAAACCAAAAACAAAACGAAAATTAATATCCGCGCGCGGTTGATCTGTGCGAACGCCTAAACCTACGCCACTCTCGGCCCGTTTCGCCCGTCGCGTCGGCGTCGCGCCGCCGCCCCTGTGCCCCACCCCGCCCCCACCGCACCGACCGCCCCCCGCCCCGACCGGCAACGCGCCGCCGTCGAACGCCATCGTCGGCGGCGGCGGCGGCGGCGGCGGCGATGACTGACGGCGCGTCGCGGAGGAGGTCCACACTCATCTATTTAAACGCACCGGACGCGTTGCTCGCCGTATTTGTCTCATCGCACGCCATGTCGCGCACTGTGAGCCGCGACGATTCTCCGCGGACGGACGACGTGACCGTCCTGTTGGTCGCCGGCAACGACAGACGCAAATCCGTCGTCGTCGAGATGCGCCGACACCGTGCCTCGTCCAACAACAGGTATCGATATAAAAAAAATAATAATAAATATAATATATTATATTATAATATTGTTACGGCGATGTCGTTTTTGCGATTATTATAAACTGTCGAACGCCGTCCCGCTGTAGACGATTGTCGATGGTACGATTTATTTATTGTATTCGATCAACGACAAAGAATCAATTATTGGTATTATTATTATTATTATTATTATAACAGGTTGCATTATATAATAATAATTATATAATTTTATAGTACGTGGCGCAGACCGAGGTAATAATGTTATAGATCGGTCGGTTTGATTTTCTTAATTCGTAAAGTATATCATCATACGTATAGTGTATACAGTTAAAAGATGTATTTAATTTCATTAAATAAAACGCGCGAAATTGCGTAGTAAAATAATTTTGAACGATTGCACCAAAAAATAAGTAAACGTTTCAAAAAAATATATAGTGAAATATAAAAATGCAAAACTGCAAAAGTTGTACGAACAAAGTTTAATTTCTCAAAATATAATTACCTAGTACAAAAAAAGACTATAATGTTATTACAAAAAAATGAAAACGTATGATTAAATACATTTCCAAATTAAGTCCTTTAAACCGATATCTTCTATATTAATTAGGTATAGATGCTTATAATATTATATTATATTATAATATGTAGAAAGAAAAATTACGTTCTACGTCTAGACCAGTTATATTGGTGTTTAAATCTAAAACAATTCAACAAGTAAGTTAGGCATTATATCAAAATTAACATTTTCTTTCCCGGACTGGACTTTCAAGTAATCGTTTTAAAACATGTTAAAAATGCTACAAGAAACATTTATATTGCATGAACAATTTACAACAAATACGCCTATCGATTTGTGAAATGATATAATATAAGAATAATTGTCATCTTAATAACTTATTGTCTTATGATACGACCACAGATTATCTGCTCGTATCGAACTCATTACGTATAATAATAGCGTTTTTGTGTTATTAAAATATAAGGAAAGTAAAATATTTTTTTCGTTCAAACACATAAGACACATATATAAGTTGCAAAAAAATTGTGATTAAAATAATCATGTATATTTCAAACATAATATAGATATATTATATTTAATCAGATTTAATTTATCTTGTTTGCAAACAAAGTTGCTATATCAATTAAATCCGGTCTTTAATTATAATATTTAATACGAATAACGATATAGTATAATTAATATGCACCACAGACCTGTGTGATGTGGATTAAAAAATGTATTAATTACCGATTAGTTTGTACCTATATATACGTAACTTCTTTTACGCACTTTTTTCCGATTCAAAGTTATTATTATTGCGATGTTATTTTATTTTTGGTCATCTTAATTTTTCGTTATTCGTAACGATTGTAGGAAAAATAACAATAATTTAGTATATCTATTAACTTACAACTATAATACCGTTGTAATAATATAAAATTAGGTACCTTTGTAAATAATATATTTTACAGTAGGCCGTAGGACTATAGATTGGATTAAAATTGAATAAGTAAAAATTTAACGATATTATATGGTTTAAATACTACAGATATTTATATATTTTCATTTTATGATTTATTTTATACTATTCGAATTTAAAATTATTTAAGACAGGTATCGTGATCCAAAATTGCTAAAATTGGGTTCTGACCCACCGGCTTAAAACCCCTGGTTTGTATATTAAAATACAGATCAAAATTATAGACCTACATACATTGATATAAAATTATAAATGATATGTATGAACATACGTCATACTTCACTGAGCGCTAAAGCTTAGCAAACGAATAAAATCCACTAAATACTCGCCAAAAATGCGGGTAAAAAAAAACTCGTAAGACTCGCCGAAACCAACACGTATCATTTATTTGAATGATACACCAATAAAATGCATTTTTTTTAAGACTTCAACATGTATCTTTCCGTAATCATAGATAGAGTAATACCTATTAATATACATAAACCCTTTATTCCCGAGTATTTAATATATATTATCTTGTTCGAATGTTTTTTCTTTATGGTATTGGTATATATACTCCTCGGGGCAATTTAGAAAAAAGCTCTTGTGGTATATACACATACTTAGTACTGTTTTGTTAGCATACCACGAATTTATCGGCTTTCTACAAACCGAGCTTTCATTCATAGTATCAATTATATTATTGTTGATATGTTATATTATGTTTTTTTTCTTGCTAAGCCACTTTTTAACCAATTTCAATATACTTTATGTTTGTTTGGCACTTGTCGTTTTAAATAAAACCAATACGATGCAAATTTTACTCCAAAAAGTATTTATCAAAATCGAAATGGTTTTGCATACGTCTAAACGTCTTACCACACAAACGAATACCATTCTAAATTAATACATTTGGTTGCTCAGCACAGAAATACATGTAATATGTATTAAATTTATTCCTTTATTTGTATGCAACCGTTCATTTTTTTTAATGTAACCATACAAACAACCATAGGTTGCATTATTCTATTTTGGTAAAATATTTCACTAATTGAATTTGTGAAACGATTTCCTGTCACGACTTCACCGAAAACCAGGAACCGAACCAATATCCTTAGCTGTGTTTTTTTTTCGAGATACTACTTGTAAATCATAATTTTGTCTACTCCTCACACCAACTAACATAAGGCATCCATAATCTTATCTAAAATAAACTTATCTTCTATTGTTTCGTTATGGTGAAATCATTATAAAAAACCAATGCACATATGCATAGTTTTATTGATGTTATTTAGCACCACGGTATACCATCGTATCTACTTAAAGACTTGCATTACAAAATTGGGAAAAACGAGAAACTGAAGTGCCGCTTTTTAATATACCGTACACAAGAAGACCAACTCGTAACGCTAAAAATGTCAACCATACATTAATAAAATGTTTAACGGTATTAGCGTATTATTACTACATAATTTAGGAAAGAAAGAAACATATTACTGTCATTTCACCCAAATTCTATAACTTAGGTACCTGTAAAATAATAAATTTAGTTATAATCAATGGGTTAATGTTAAACCAATAAAATTTGAATGGCAGTGGGATGTTGTGAAAATAGGCCTCTTATACAAACTGTACATTAACTATGAAAAAAAGGAATATTAAATTAAATGGCTTCATTATAATTCATTAATCATTACCTATACAGCCAAGGCTTTGCAGTCAAATGATTTATTCGGGTTTTGGATTTTGGATGCTTCATGAAGTCGGGTGTTCAAACACCAGAATAAAAAGGGTGGGTAAGTGTATGTCGCTCTGCTGTACAGTAGGTTACAAGTGAGTCACTGTAATGGATTGTGTTAGATTTTAATAATTTAATCCAATGATATAATATCATTGAATAAGAAAAACGATTCTGAGGGAAGACGGTCAGTCAGTCTATAATATCTTACTAAGTCTAAATGTATTTGATGATATTATTGTGAATAAACTAATTAATTTTAGTATTATAGGCATTAGTATTTACTATAGTTGGTTAAATTCATTTTTCTCAAAAAAATTATATTTTAAAATGCCATTGCGTGTATATAAAATATAACAATATATTCTAAAAGTTTCATATACCAACAAATAATATTTTTAAATTATATCAAAATAACTAAAATCATTATTCTTGGTTTAAATATGAAATTTTGTCTAAATTTGAAATTAAAATGTCTGTAAAAAATAAATGTGTTGATATATTTTTTAGATTTTTTGGTTACAGTATGATTTATTTATGAGAATTTTTGTTTTAAATTTTCAACACTTAGTTATGAAAACTGAACATTTTATAATTTTTTAATTACAATGATTTATAATTTTCGAGATTTTGACAAATTTTGTAAAAATTCGAACTTTAAATGCTTATAAAAAAAAATCGTGCCTATGTATTTTTAAAATTTTTCAACTGATGTTGTAACAATATATAAGAAAGCTTGTATTAAATGTTCAGACTTTTTGGCCCACCAAATAAAATTTTATTGACAATTATAAAAAAAAAAACTAAAAAAATTGAAAACTAAAATGTCTGTAAACAGCTCAAAACAAATCAAAATATTTTCAAAATTGAATGGTGTATAGAAAATGAGAATATAAACA
>JANEHU010002756.1:0-55283 GCA_027563435.1 Nasonovia ribisnigri | reverse complement strand
TTGTATTTGACTGGATTCATTTACAGATATAATCCATTTACACATCTGATTTTTTAAATATTGTTCCGGATTTTTTGGCGATTGTATGATACCAGACGGTTGCTTCAATATACCACCACATGCTAAGGTATAAAAAAAATTATAATTATAATTATCATAGATATTAGTTTAATTCAGTAATACTATTGTTTACTTATATCAATGGTTGAATAGTTAGCTCGAAATCCTCTATTAGAATTAATATGTTTATACGAGAATTTTAACCACATATAATTATGTGTTGATAGGTATGGAAGTTTAGGAAGTTTTTTAATATTTCCACATAACAATGCGATTATAGTTGAATTCGCATTGTCCCCGTCTCTGATCTAAAATTAATATAATTTACACTCATTATCAATAAAATGTAGGTACGATACAAACTCAGAACTCGTGATGGTTTTAGGGTACGAAAAGTGTAAATATATTAATCAAGACTCATTTAAATTCTTTCAATTTATATAACACATTACGATTAGATTAAAATAATTATGTACATTATAATATATAATGAATAATACACAGACTTATGCTAAAATATGAATTTATTTACTGACCTAAATGGTTCAAAATTTAAAACAAGAAAATAATATAATATTTTACAATAGTATCATGGATTTAAAAAACCAAATTTTCAAACACTTTATGTGTATTGTGTAAAGTTAAATAAACTTAATGTCTAAAATAAATCTACAAATTGTAGGTAGGTATACATATTTGACATCAAATACATAACTAAAAGGACGTGATACCCGCATGTGTTATCTCTGTCTTACAGGTGCGTAACATGGCAAATGTTACGCTCTGCAAAACACATATAACTCTGTTAGTTTTAAAACTAGAGTGAATTGACCTCTTATAAAATCTAAAGGTAAGATTATCGCATAATCAACCTCGTAAGTTGTTTTATTATATTTTACTTTTAAAGCGAGTTATGAGTATTTTAAAATTAAAGATTGTTTGTACATCTTAAAATACTCATAACTCGCTTTAAAAGTAAAATATAATAAAAAAAAATCCACGAGGTTGATTAGACAATAATCTTACCTTTAGATTTTATAAGAGGTTAATTCTCTCTAATTTTTAAACTAACAGAGTTACAGGTGTTCTGCCGAACGTAACATTTGCTATGTTACACACCAGTAAGACGGAGACAACACATGCGGAAATCACGTCCTCTTAATGAATGATTGTAGAGTTATACTTAATTCAACTACTACTATGGTTCTTTTAATTTTATTATTTACATTCAACATATAAAAATAATGTTCAAGCTATAGCTATTAATTGAAATAAATACTAAATTAAATGAACTATAAGACTATATATATATATATATATTATATAACCAATATAGTATCTAACCAAGTGATCAATATAAAACATTTCAAAACTTTAATTACCTCTAATGAGTTAAAAATACATAATGGATACGTAGGATCCATATCCATGTCCAAAAATGATAATCGAATAGCTTTTCCAACTGGTTGTTCGATTAGATATTCACATATTTTATCTTGTGGGTAAGGTTTCGGATAGAATGGGGATTCTATTATACCATTGCTACCAACAAATGTTCCCCCACATACTAAAAGTAAAAAAGTATTCATTAAAGTTCAATAATTTAAATTACAATCAAGGAGACCATATTATTATATAAATTTTATTATCATTATTATTCCTTTCAAGCCTCATCAAAATGAGAAAGCAAGAACTAGGAACATGATTATGGTTCATGCATTACAAACGAGCTTCGATAAAAATACAAAACATATTTTCGATACCTAGAAACTACTTTTCAATATAAATTGACTAGGTAACTATTAAAACAATAAACACGCATTGATTTAAAATTCATTTTTACTATATTTTGTTACTACAGTTTGATTAGTTACACTTCAGAAACAATTTAATATAAATGGGCTTTGAGGAATGAAATTAAAAATGTTTTCATCTAAAAAATGTGAAATACTTGAAAAATTATAACGATAAAAAAGTGTAGGTACCTAATAATTATACTATTTTTTTTAAACATTTTTTAAAAAATTAAAAAAATATATTTCAATATTTCAATATTTTAGAGATCGTGAGTGTTTACTGTTTAAAGCAATAATTATTTAGCTGCAAATAACCAATAAAAATAGATTCATGCATTAATACATACATGTCTCATATTTAATTGTAAACCCTTCCACTGTTGATGAAAAATTTGATACAAAAAAAAGAGTAACTTCATTACTGTTTGTGATTATTGGTTGTACATATCTAGTTGAACCACAATAACGTCCAATTAATGGAGATTTTATATTGGGACCATCGTGTATCTGTAACAATATAAATATATTATATTCCTATGTCACAAAATGAATTTGAAAGTATTATGAAGGATTAATTAAATTTAGGTAAAACCAACATCGCAAATAAGAAATAACACATACTTCCAAGAATTCTGTTAAACAATTTGTTGAATATTTAATGCTAAACTTCTTAACGAATTCAAGTTTAAGTTTCTGATGAAGTGGCATTTTTATATGCCACTCGCAATTCAAACTGTCCAAATCATTAAAGCTATCACTGGTCAAATGTAAAGGAGAAGCTATGATTCCAGACGTGCTTGTATATGTGCCACCACATCCAGGAACACCTATTATAAGATAATATGTAAATTTCAAAATAAATAAATATAAAACATATTTTATAAAAAATATAATATGAAATATTGAAAGAATAAAATATTATATAGAAGTAATAAACACCTTCAATTACACTATATGTCATTTGAAATCCGAAGTCTTGGCCAAGACTATCAGAATGGAAATGCAAACTTGCATGTGAACTTGAAGTTATTATAGGCGGAGGTAAACTATTTTTAGTAGTATTGCATAATTTTGACAACATTGGACTGTGCTGAGTAAAACCATCTCTAATCTACATTTACATTTTCGTATAATTAAATAACTGTATTTTGTTATTATGATTATTATTAAGATAATCTAGGGTTGACGATTTAACCATCAATAATAGTATAGTTCACATATGAAAAAGTTACCTCTAAATAGTCATAACTACAATTTATATGGTGCTCAAAACTTAATGAAAAGAAATTGAATTGAATTCTTTTTCCTGGAATAGCATTTAATGTCCAATAACAGTCACGATTAGGTGGATATTTTTTTGGAGAACCAGGAGAGGATAATGTTCCATGAGAATCGATATTTAATGTACCACCACAGTCTAAAAAAAATAATTAAACATTTTTAATCAATGTATAATAATGGGCGATTGTAAACTCTCCCGAGACTACTCCAGTACGATAGTACCGACCTGACGGCCGACGCGTACATATAAACTCTTCCGAGTCTGTAATAACTTAATTTATAAATTATAATAGAATGTTTATATTAAAAAAAAATTAAAAAATAAATAAATAATTTAAAATATTATAGTAAATAATAAAAATAATAATATTTTAAACTAATTTCAGATTAAATTAACATTTATTTTACATGCTAATAATTATATGAGTACACAGATTTTAAAAAACTTAAGGTGACTATTTTTTGTGAGTACTGTGAATAGTCTATAATTTTTGTGGCGTCATTGCAAAACAACTGGGGAGAGTACAAATTTCCATGCAGGTAAACATAATGTAAGCCCTGGAGAATTTACTAGTTTTAAACGTCTGGGAAGTTTACTATACAATTGGCAGAGTTTATAACCGCCTAAAAGAATAAGACAAAATTCAATTTTACCCTGTTGTATTGTTGTGTAATTTAACTGAAAACCTCGATAGTTTTTGGATCCGTCAGATCGAAAACGTACAAAAACTGAATTTGAATCAGAAATAATGCTATTATTTAAAGGCAATGTATTTCCACAAAATTTACCCAACACTTTTACATCATCGTCTTCGACATTTTTAATCTAAAACAACTTAAATAAGTAACTAAAAATACAAAATAAAAATAAAATACTTTTACTTCAACATAATCCGAAGAACAAGTTATTGATTTTTCAATATCGATCCAAACAAATGATATATTTATGATGCAGGAAGAATTTACCTCGATCAGCCATGCACAATTCAAGTTACTCTGGTATGTTAATGATGTATTTGACTCGGGATATTGTATTGATCCATTAAAGGTGGAAAAATACCCACCACAACCTTTAAAATATATCTACATTAAATACATTTTGAACACATAACATTTTTTAATAATATCTCGTGTCACAGACTAACTTTCTAAAAATGATCCACATAATGGTCCAAAGTAACCTCTATAACAGTTACAACGAAATTCACCGGTCTCTGGGTCAGGTAGACATTCTCCGTTTAGGCAGGGATTTACTAAGCATAGATTGTCTACGCTAATGTTGCATGTTCGTCCTAGAATGAATTACATTTGATATGAAGCATATAAATTATAAACTAATAAGTAATAAAAGGTTGTCAACAAAATGTCACCTGTATAACCCGTGTCGCACTGACACGAAAAACTATCAGTTGTATTTGAAAGGCACACACCATGGGAACCACAAGGATTATTCAGACAAAGATCTATCGCTATACTATTGTATTTAATGCATCCATTCATCCCGATCCCATTACCATTATACCCTTGCCGACATGTACACTGAATTGTTGTTTCAGCATAAACTTTAAACAATGTAAAAAAATAATATATGTAATTTAAAATACAAAAACATAATATATAATATTATATCTTGTTTACCAGTGCACTCAGCATTTGGATGACATCCTCCATTGTCTATTGCACAGGCTCCTCCAGATTTATAGACGCAGTTGAACCCATCACCACTATAACCAGGTGGACATAATTCGCATTTAAACGATCCCTGGATAAGTTATCAAAAAGAAGAATTACGTTAAGAGTGAAAAAATTCACAAAGTAAATTGCATTTTTCGATGAGCGTTCTATTGGTTTTGACAATAGATGTAAATAATTTAATGTTTCATCTATACAATAATCGCACTAATTCATAACACATTAACTCAACACAAAATTATTGATAAATAGGTACACGTACTTTCGTGTTAATGCACTGAACTTTAGGATTCATGCTGCATCCACCGTTATTTATCAAACACTCGTTGACGTCAGTACACACAAAACCGTCTCCCTCATAACCTAAACGAATCAAAAAACGTAAAAATCGTTTATTAAGTATATTGTATATTATTATACTATTTAGAGGTGTATATTTAGTATTTACCTGTGGGACAGTTTCCACAAGTAAATGACCCTCTGGTGTTCTTGCACTCGACCAGTGGGTTTGATGAGCACGTGTGCTTGTTTTCCTTGCATTCGTCCACGTCTTTCGTGCAAGCCGGATTTTGTCTCCCATCCATGGAAGTCCAACCCTTTATTAAAATACAAATACACGATGGTATAAACTTGATCTAGGACTGTCTGAGTGACAGTGTGACACTGACCTGATTGCAAATGCACGTGTAACCGACCGTCGAAGGTTGATTGATGCACACGCCGTTGCCGCAGAGCTCCGACGACATTGCCCCGTTGCAATCGTTCTTCCTTTTCGTACAGTGCAAACCGAACCAGTTCGGTGCGCACACGCACTCGTAACTTCCAGGCGTGTTCTTACATTCCGCTCCGTTTTGACACCCTAAGTCCGTGTGAATGAAACGCACACATTCGTCTACGTCCAATTCGCACATTCTACCCTGTGTAATAAATTAACTAATATATTTGAGATCCTTTTTCAAAGTATCAAAATGTATTCTCTAAAATTAATATAATGTAGGCTGATATTTTTAATTTTTCAACCATTGAGGCCAACTCTCTAGTTAAAAGTTCAATGAAAAGTAATCAATCAATTATAATATGCACTTGTATCATCGTAAAATTAAAGAAATTCAATTTAATTCAAATTGAAATACTTTTGAAAATACATTTTGAATACCTAACCTATTACGCTAGGCTTAAATTAATATGTTATATATTTTTGACAAACATGTGAGCTTTTATTACATTCTTGTTTGTCAAACCAAAATTACCAAATATGTTATGTCATAAAAGCTTTAAATGTTTTCTTAAAATGTTTAAAATTATGACTAAAAACATTGATTTTTAAAGTCATTAGTCCAAATATTATGTTTGTAAAGTAGGTAATTATTTCCTTGATTTCAACAATAGTATACAATAATTAATTTAAGTACCTATACATCAACTGTAGATAAAACTATATTTATTTTAATGCATTTAGTCACTGACCAGAAGATATCTTAACACTTACCTGCCAATTATTTGGACAGTTACATTGAAATCCATTATAAAGATCCATACATGTGCCACCATTCTGGCAAGGGTTACTCAAGCATTCGCTAATCGACAAAAGACTAACGAGATTAGTGATTTTCTTTTCCAAATTAGTCAACTATATAAATATAAAAATAATGAATTAAAATGTTATTTGTTTACGAGTCAATTTTAATTTACTCACTCTGACTTCTAATCTATCTGCGGTGTATGTCGTTCCACCTTTCTACGCCAACACAAAAATATGACGTTTATAGTTTTAAATTTTTAAGTGATATTAGTGGCGTAGCAGGGAAATGTATGTTGTTACGTGGGGGAAAGAAATATTTAATATTTAATTACACCAACATTTATTCTAACACACTAATCTAAATTTGGAATTTCTTATTAATATATTAATTTAATTAATAGAAATCACCACACTCATATAAAATTATGTTAACATGACATTTAAAAAGCATCAATTTGTTGTAAATGTTAAAGCATTTATAATTTTCTTATAAAATTAAAATAATAGTTGTCATCTACACAACAATTGCAATTTCCCTCCCTACTCTGACGTACATACAAAACTTAGCAAATTAAAATCATCTTACGCCCTTAGAAGATAATTTCAATGACGCATTTATAATTTGTACTTCCAAAGCGGTAACTCGACTGGATAAACTCCTCGGACCATCTATCAGTGGCAAAAGATTGTTTATTGTATCCGCAAACTCGGGCAAATCGTTTGATCGAAACGCATCAATTACCTTCCAAGCTTCAGAAGCCTATAAAATACCTCCATTTATATTACCAAATATTATTTATTTATCTATCACAGATATATTCAATTATTTAATTACCAGTCCGATAATTTGAAATAAGTTTTCATTATTCACGTTTATGAATCCTTGTCCTTTAGTAATCAAAGAAATATTTCGGTTAGTGGCGCTGTTGACGTATAGATGCCCGTTTTCAGATCGAAACCATGGCCTAAATTATTTAAACTTTAAACTTTAACACTTATATGTATATTGTCTTAGGCACCTAATATTTGTTCAAGCAAAACTCAATTTTATTTTTCATTTGAATTCCATAAACTAATCTTTAATTTATTTTTATTTATACTTTGCTCCATAAATATTAATAAAACTATAAATAGGTAATGCAATAACACAATTAATTAATTAAATTGATAAAGACAATTATTAATCAACACCTAAATATAATTACGAAAGCCTAAATAACTATGTATATCTCATTGTCATTAACTCACCGATATAAAATTATTTTCAAAATGAAAAAATCATCATAATATGTTTGTAGTTATTCAAATAATATTATTAAGACATTAAAAAATTATACCAATTTGAAAATAAATAAAATTAATTATGAGAAAAAAATATTCTTAATTACAATCAAATTTCATGGTAACAATAAAAAGTTTTTGTATTTTAATTCTTATGAGCTATCAAAATATAAACAAATAATTTCTTACTTTTTACTATACTGTCCAATCGTTGAAGTGATTAACATAAAAAGCAAAATAAAAAGTGCCCCAATTGCTTTCCACATTTTGTAGAAAAAATATAAATTTGATCTAAACTAATGAAGTTAATATTATATATTGTGTATAATCTAACTAAACAGTTAAAAAATCAGTAAAATAACACTGTTCTCAATACTACCAACAGCGGAAGTTCTGGACTACAATAAAATAATATAATAATATGTGTGATATAATCATTAATTAGAACTATGCACATCATAATATTATACAAATAAACGTACACTGTATCCCGATGAAATATTGTATTATGTGGTTCCGTAATTTTTATACACCCACAAACTGATTATTATAATTTACGTCTGTACTTGGTCATGATAAACATGACACATTGACATACACAATGATATTCTACAGTATACCTACATCACCTATTTAATTATCTAGAAATATAATGTTATTTTTAACACATGGTATTTAATTAAAAATGTACTTTAACTATTACTCTTGTAAATTGAACCAGTAATTATAGTCAAACATTATTTATTTTTTTTTTAAATAAGTTTTAAAAAGTTCTATAAATTTAGCAACATTTCTAATACGCATAATATATTAACCTATTAACTGAAACTGGATAAAATAAGGCTAAGTGATATACGTACATAAATAAATATATTTATGTATAAAAATTATCACTTAGAAGTACACAACTGTCCTACAATATCCCAACTAAAATTATTATTATTAGGTACTTTAATAGTCATGTTGTTTACTGTTTTGCTAGTTTACTCTTATACTAAAAATAATATATTTTAAGTTCGTAATTTATTTTTTATAACAACAGTATTATACAAATTTTATTCGTGATACTGCAATTATTACTATTATTGTGTGTTCTCTGTACAGTTTCAACATTTAAATATAAAGCATTTTAAAACTTTTATCATATTATATCAAATAAATCAAAAGAACAATATTACTAATGAGAAATGTTCATAAAACTTAACTTATATTTTTGAAAAAAAACCAATGTTATTAAAATATAATTATTGAAATATTTCACATTTTTAATACTCATATTCACTCTTCCCAGCCGAAATTAAATTCTAGATACGCCACCGAGAGACTATTCAAAAAACAATTGTTTGGAAAATCCTGATATGGAACAGAGTAAGACAATACAAGTACTGAGTAGGTACTGAAATAGTTTATGAGACCGTTATTTCGATGTTTTTCCTTACTAGGTAGAGAGTACTATATAAACCCATTCTCGCATCATAAATATAAAAGCTGTAATTAACTCAAGTGAAGAAATGACGAACCACTTAAACATGTCGTGTGATATTGATTTATCATATGCGTGTATAGATTGTGATAACAAAGAAAAATAATACGAGGACTAATAGTTTTGTTGCTTCTAAAGTTCACCAGTAATAAATTAGCCAATGTTAAAAGTTAACCAACATCGCATAATACAAAACACAAATGCAAGAACTCTTACTAAGCTATAAAGCAGCATTAACTCAACATAATTGTGTATAATATTATATCTGCATTAGATAAAACTAGTACATTTTCAAATTCAGGAATTGGACAATACATTTTTTGCACACAACCTAAAATGGTGGATGATAACAGATTATAAGATGTAGGAATCAATGAACAAAAAATAATGAGGGTTACCACACTCTTGAAACTATTGGAAACTCATGCATTTCTACTTTTCAACTATAAATAAATGTACGTGTTTTGATATATAAGTAAGCCGTAAGGTACCTATTACTTAACATTTTGATTATTTTGATTTATTGTCATAAAACAAATTATGTTCAAGTAACTCTGAGTGTGTCTGTTTAGATAATTTAGTACTTAATTATCATTACAAGTTTTATAATACTTCTTAGTTTATATTATACTAGCTTGATAATCTGACTTTACCTGGGATAAAATATGGCGTTATATCATAGGTATATCTCTGATTTGGCGTAGGTACACGTGAAAATTGGCATCGGTTATCTGTGTAAACTGATTCGACTGAGATAGGCAATTCACCTGTGATGGATTGAAAATAACACGTCTTGGTATATTTTCAAACGTTGATCAAACAATTTTCTAAAGTTTTCTCATATTTCTAAAAACAATCTATACAATAGGATATTATTTACTTTTATTTAAAATAAAATACCATTGCAATGTATTGCGAGTCAACTAGTCCATAGAAATTCATTTTATTCAAATTGTATTTCTGTATTAAATTACAATCATATATTATATAACCAAAACATTTCTAACTACACAGCATTGTTCCAGGCCAAGTTCAAGCATCATGCTCTGTATCTTTACAATTTACATGAACCAATTCATCCACTTTTTCTCATCCAAATATCTCTGTTTTCTGGCTTCGTTGTCTTTCGAAAATTTAAACATTGCAGATTAAGCCAAAATAGCTTAGGAAAATGTAAAAATTGAACTCATATTATTAAGGCGTTTCAACTTCAACATAGGAAAATTTCAAATCTTACATTTTTGGTATTTTTTGGCTCATCATCAAAATTATTAGGCACTTCCCTTATTGTAAAAACGTTGAATCGGCATAAAGATTAGTCATATAGTTTAAGACAGTTTAAATAAAGGCAAATATCTAAAAATTGCAGTTTTCTGAATATTAGTACCACTTTTAAGGCATGAAATAATAATTTACTGTTTTTAATTTAGGTATTAATTATGTTTAAATAAATACTCATATAATGCTATCATAGTAAAACGGTAAGTATAGGTACATATGCAATGTTAAAATGTATTTTATTATATTTTTTTATTTTATTGTATGAATATGTTATAAAATGTGACCAAAGTACAGATTTTAATTTTAAGTTAAACATTGAAACATTCTAATTATTTTAAAATAAATGAGTTTACAACTATCTAGGAGTGAAAAAAAATCATTACTGCTGAAAGTAGGAGGTAGGTATAGGTTGCCTATAGGTAGGTACCTAATGTATTTCCGCATTTTGTTGGTATTACTCTAAATCTAATCTAGAAGTAATTTTAATCTTTCTCAACTATATAATAATCAATTAATCTTTCTAATTCTACTCAAGAAGAGTATAAATTCCACTTCATCTTCTCTTGTTTTGTTGATTTCGGATGTACATATTATATGTTATAATTAATTTGATAATAGTTGCTATCTTGCCAGTTTGAAACCGACATGTAGATCGTAGGTGCCGCGGTAGCCGGATAATTACCTAGAAATAATATTGTAAAAAGCAAAAATCGTAAAAAAAACAAACATTCGACCTTTGTAAAATATCTGATCAATAATTCGTCTGAAACTGTATTAAATTACTATTTTGAAATCAATTATTGCAATTAATATTATTGTACCTATGTATCAATTGTATGTTATATCAAATATCAATACACCTATAGTATATGTAATTATTATTACAATTTATTGTATTTTAAGTTCATGTTTTGTTATTTTCAAGCGTATAAGTGCATAGTGCATCCTAACCCTAGGTATACTTATACGTTATACTTATAGTCTATTGGACTTATATATGCTTATTATAGCACATACCAGAAAATTGTTACCAGTTATTAACCGTACATATTATATCATATAATATTTGATAACATTAATCAACTATAATAACTCATTACAATGTGTTTTAGGTAAGTAGCAAAATGTATGAATTTATGCCATTTTCGATACACTTCTCGGATGTCTGTGATCTTAATATTATCTTAGTATTTAATGATTGAAGTCCTTTATCGAGATTTGGTCCAAAAATAGATTCTATTAAGGATTCCAAAAGGCTTCCCTGATTTTTGCTTACCATTTAAGTCTATCTAGACAATAAACACTTGTATTGAAACCGTACTTTATTGACAAAAATGACTTTTTTAGTCAATGTAGTCTATTAGTTTTTAGCTCATTACTCGCATAAAAGTATATATCAATATCATGATACGATAAGTCAGATAAGTTTTTCATGGTATACAATGACTGGATAATTTATAATTTATTTGTTTTCTTTATAAAATCATGCATTTTGGTGTTTATTTGACATTTGATAAAATAAAACAAATTAAGAAATTTCACTAGGTATGTGAGAGTGCTAAACTCTGAACGTATTTTAATACAACGCAATAAATTATAATTTCATATTATACAATGTATGTACAGTTATTACTACGGACAATAAATAAATACCTTAATATTAACAATCGTAACTATGTCCTGGTAACTAATGTAGGGACACAACGGGGATACAAGGTGTCCTAAATATATATTTAGAACACTTAAAACCAAGGAACCTACCTACCAAGATAACTGAATATAATTATTAGATTCTGAGCGTTACAACAAATGTGTTCTTTATTTTTGTGTGTGCAGTATGAGAAAATGAACTGATCATCAACTTTGATGGATGTTTCTTGTAGCAGATAAGATCTGATTGACATTTTTAGGAGGGAAAAATTAAAATTTTAGATAACTTTTAAATAATAATCGGGAAAAATAATAAAACAATACAAACATTTCCTAAAATTAAAATAATTGTTCGGTAACCTTGATTACCAAAACCGTATTTGCTCAGAATCGTTTTTCGTACCTATGCACTGCTCACTTAATTACGAGGTACACTTGACTCCTACTATAAATCAGAACTGTAATATAATCCCCCCCCCAACATTGAAACTTTAACAAATATTTGTATTTTTTTCACGATTATTATAGAAATAACTTAGAATTTTCTATTTTAACCTCCCAATCTATCAAGACCTTATATACTACCAGAAATATTCCACGAAGCTGATGATCAGAGCATTTAATGCGTGCGTTTAATCACTACCTACAATAGTAAAATACAGTTAAGTTCAACAAAATAATATGAAATTCAAAAATTTTTAACGGTGTGTCAACACTCGGTCGACGGCGGAATCATATTTTTTCTGGTGTTGGAATTAACTTAATGCATAATGCATGTGGAAAAAACAATCACAATTAAAATCAAGATTGAAATGCACAACTTATAATTTAAAAATTACATAAAATAATATTAGTTATTCATGTTTTGTGCGATATGACGTATTATACTTTATATGATGTACCATTAAGACTTAAAGTTGAATTATACATAACGCTGTCACGATAAGTAGTTTTATATAAATCTGAGACATAGATCTTAAAAAAAGTGAAGAGACGAGACTTGCTGCAGTTTATGAACGGAAATATTTAGAAGAATTTATGGACCTAGTATAGACTCCAACACAGGGCAATGGAGAAGAAACGCCACGGTGAAGAACTAATGAATCTACTATTTCAACAAACAGATAAAATTGGAAAGAGAAAACTAATGTAGTCTAGACATGCTTGGAGGAAAGAGAACTAGCATATGAAAATTATCATTAAGAGAGAACCGGTTGGGAAAATACCATTAGGTAGACCACGCTTCAGATGGGAAAATATAATTAAAAAGGAAGAGAAGCAGTAGAACCGAACGAACTGTTGATGAGAGAATTATCAATTGATAGAGAGAGATGGTGGCAAATTTGTTCGGAGGGTTGGTCTTAAAGGCCGAACCCCACTAGAAGTAGAAGAATAATTATAGTATAATATCATTCAAACAATTTGATGATAAAAAAAAAAAAACACGAATAATACCTTAAGAAGCCTTTATTAACATTTTGTTTTCCGGTTAAGTTAATATTCTAAACGTATTATATTTATTTTTAAGGATAATTATGATTTAATTCAAAATATAGCACCCAACCAGTGCCGGCATTATGAACAGTTGTCACGTAACGAATAAAAACTGCTCCCGTTTGGCTGATATGCGCCGCCGGAGTATCCTAAACAAACGAATAAAACTGTCTAAGTAACCTTTATATGTGTATAGTGACATAATATTAATATTGGTATCGACACGAAAACCATATTAACAGCTATGTAGTTATAGTACTCACTCTGCCACAGTATTTAGCGACAAACGACGACACTCCTGTGATCTGATCGACGTTGTGCATTTCTAAATAATCGGTGTCGCATGTCGTTCTCGTACCAAGATTGAATGCTAAATTTTGAAGAACAAAACCAAATGACAACATATTAATTAGCTGGGTAGTTTGAAATGAACATAATTGGAGATTTCTTTATTGGTTTTTAGTTGATTAAACTTGTTGTTTTTGCTAATAATAAATAGGAAATATATTTGCATATCTACAACTGTCAAACTGTTATTTTAAAGTTCACGCACGAGGGGTTAAAAATATTTATATTTTACACACCTTTAAATGAAACCTTGACTGAATTCGGTCTAGGTACTGCAATATCCCACCTACACGTGGAGCTCACTCTGTATAAGTTAGGATACATTGGGCTTGTCACTGTACCTTTGACATTAAACATTTTACCACCGCAGCCTCTACCTATATATTCGAATACAACACACCAGTAAAATACACACTCGGAAAGACGTAATATCATTATAGACTTGTAGGATCGTACCTTGGTCCGTGGAAGTGTAACTCATGTCCAACAACCCTGGGCGTGGAGACGTTTCATACGCCATCGTTAACGTCGGACCAGTTGAAAATATAGGAGCAGGAATCACACGCACATCGTCCAATGTGGCTACCAATGGCGATAAAACGGTCGGTCCGTCGTACACCTGAAATACAATTTGTAATTGAGATTATTTGCGTGATAGATTGTATTTTTGACACCGAGTTACCTTGAGATAATTAGATAAATTCGGACCCCAAAAACGAAACGTTGAAATGTAAAGCGAAATAGTTAAATTTGTCTGTCCTACATTTATCGTGAATACACACTTTTCCCTCGTCGTGTCATCTTCATTAAACAGTATACGTCCGTCGTGTTTGTCATATGTTGTTTGGCAACCTGTATAGATAAATTCCAACGTTAATAAAAAAGTGACATGAAATCAGTTGAATGAAAAATCTATTATCATTTATCAGTAATATTTAGTTTTTATAACTTACTTGAACTTTTGTACTCTAGTCTGAAACCTTTTGATGTTTTTCTGTCGTCTGTATGTAGCTTCAACTTAACATTGTTCGTTATTTTATCCACTAAATCAAATGTATGATTTTCGTGACACATTCGTATAGTATTGGAATATGAAGACATATCCGCCCACTAAACAAATGTTTATTAAATGTTTAAATATTTGAAACATTAAATATATTAACATACCTATAGGTACCGTATTATCAAAGTTATTATAATTAGTAAGTACTTAACAATTATTAAAATACCTATACGTTTTACTAAATAATATTCTATATTGAGGTATAAAATGCTTGCCAATAACAAATCATTAGTATTACAATTTATTCAATAACAATAATATCAATTTCATATTATATAATACAACATTTAGTTTCAACAAAAATGTTGCCGTTTATAGTTGTACTTAAAATCCAGAAAATTAAACCAATTGTTTGATTTGAAATCACATTAAGTATAAATATATTATAGGTAATTAGTAAACTTTGAACAATTAATAACTTACTAGCAGAAATCTCATCATAAATAGTTTTAAATTTTTACAATGCATTTAAATAATACAGTTATGGTTTATTAAATAGGAAGTTTAACTAATTTACGGGTATGCGTTTTTGTATAGGTCTTTATTATGAAATAATATTAAAACATGATGAGTGGCAGATCAAATAAAAAGAGTTTTTCTCGCCTTTTCGTCAAATCCCATGCCATATTATTATTATTAACTAATTTTCAAAACAATTAGATCCAGTATTTAAAATATATCACTACTAGAAAAATATATTAGTGCCAACTTAAAATAGTATGGATTCAATAATTCAAGATTTATTAACAAATAATTAATCATACGGTCTCAATGCTGTTTTCATTACGCCCAATTTTTTTTAAAGTAAGTCATCAAGTTTCGTTCTTTATTGATAATATATTTTCCAAAAGAAATAATAAAAATATTTTGTTCGTATATATAAAGTATTATTATTTGTAATATTAGTAATATTTATTTGTTTACCTGTGTGTAATATACTTCCAAATAATCAGACAAACAGTCATTAGAATTTTCCAAATCCAACTCAGTAAATCGTAACAAAATAACTGTATTGGGTGGTTCCGATTGTAAAAACCAAGTACAGATCAAATTATTTCCATATGCTAATGGATAGTTTGGAGACGTTAAAACTTGCGTTTTATTAGTTACCTTCAGTGAAGTTGGACCACATACCGCTGTTTTAAAAGAAACATAAATATATTTTAAGAATTGTATTTTACTATTCAAATTTCAAATAAATTACATGTCACTGGTGTTATCTTTATCTCAAAATGTACATCTACATCCGTATCGATGTATGAGTATCTAATAAAAGCTTCACTGCCAGACGATAATAGTGGAGCATAATCAACATTTCCGGAGCAATATTGACGAATTTTTAATGCCTTACGTCCAGGACCGTCAAAAAACTAAAATTAAAAACTTGTATGTTAAAGTAACATTTTCAAAAATAGGTTTAATGTAAAATACACTTGGTAAATTTGAAAATTCTATGATCCTATAACAAAACTAATATATTTAAGTAACTTTAATAAATAAACATATTTTAAATAATTTACAAAATAATAAATATTTTCTAATTATAACTATGAATAATTTAAACTATATGTTTTAGGCTTTTAGCTATTTGAAATTATTGTTTTCACTTAAATTGAGTTTTCAAAACAATTTCCACCTTTAAAATCGGACCACCTAATCAGTGGTACAAACGTTACAAAAAACTATTTGCATCCACCAAAATCTTAACAACAGAGACCCTCTCGAACTTTCTCATGGAAATGGCATGTTCCCGACCTAGGGTACTAACTAAGAGTGAGTTACCCCAGTTAGTTGTATAATAAAACATTAATAATGATTCCTAACCTGTAAAGAACTGCATCTACATTCTGTTGTATTTAAAGAACATTTTGGAGTTTCTGTGTAAGTGACCACTTGCATCTGAGCGACGTATGACGGCTCCAATAATATTAACCACCCACAATCCAAATACGTTTTTGCTGACATCTTTGGTACATTAAGTGTATATCCTTGTAAAATATTTGATTGGTTCAACCTGATAGTACCTCCACAACCTTTATTTTCACCTAAAAAATAAATTAAATTAAATACATTTTAACACATACATGTTTTTGGCTGTGTACAACTTTTTTCCTGACTATATAGTTTATATAACTATACTAAACGCATGTACAAATATAAATAAATTTTCGTTTCAATTGAAACATAAAAACCTAAAATATTTAATATTTACCATAAGTAAAGGAAATTTCACCAACAAAACCTTCTTCGTTTATTGAAGAGTCACTAACAAAATTAACATACATAGTATTTGTTTTAGACTTAATTTCTGGTAGTCTTTCATCTAAAACTCCACAAAATTTTCCTAGGCCTCGAGAATTGTTAGTCTTTAAATCAGATTCATCAAAAATATTGACATAATCATCTGGGCATCTTTCTTCTTCGGAAGCTTCATCATCATAATCTGTTTCTAGGCGAAATTTAGTAAAGCTGTAAAAAACACACATTCCTTAACTTTATCAACAAATAAAAACACAATTGCATATTTAAACATACACAAGTTGTACAACTTGTTCTGGTGGAGCTCGAATAATCCATGTGCAGTTTGAATTCCGTGGGTATCCATAAACACTATATAAATTATCAAAACTAATTGGGGATTTAATTGATCCCGGGGTAGTAATTTCACTTCCACATCCTATGAGTAATAAATAAATGGATAAATAAAATTGAAATGAATAAAAATTTTCATTAACTGTTTTTATAAACATAAATATGGTAAAATATAATAATAATATTGTAGAAAGAGAATATGTTAAAGGTAATAATAATGTTATCGATTGGAAACGAATATCAATTTTTTTTTATTAAAACACATCAAACCAAATCAAAATAAGAATATAATATAAGAATTTAAATATAAAAGTGTAATATACAATATCGTTTCTTGATTCTTTATCATAACATGATTTTGGTGATGGTCTATGAAACACGTAATAATAAATAATGGAAAATACTTGGCTAAAACATGTCCAGTTAAAAATAAGGAAAAGGTAAAAATATTTGTCAATATTTATTTATTAGGTATATCTATGCTAAATTATACTATTTACATTAGTTAAAACCCGAAATGCGTAAAAGTATGGCAATTAAAGGTTTTCTTTATAGTAACAAGTATTTCCTAATCAAAAGTATGTTTAGCGTTGTATCGGATTCAATGTAATAACTAATAACCTTATCAAACAAAACAATGAACAATTAAATGAGTAAGTATATAACTTTACATTTGTACCTACATGTAATTAAAAATTTAATATCAATTGATTATTATTTTATTTTGTTTTAACCGAATGTTTAATATTTATGCTACAGGATATTTTGTACCAGATCACATGTCCTGCAGGATCAACTATTAACGACGTATATCATATTTAGGTATTGGATCAAAAACATACGGCACCAAAATAAATATTCCTATATTTAGAGTTAAACAGCTTCAATATTTTTTAAATAATAATATGCTTACAATTAAGACATTATTTATTGCAATTAACAAGTGTCCAAAATTTAATATTAGTTGCTCTTTCATTTACCTTGCAATTCGTAATGTACTTCGAATCCTTTTTTTCCTACAGAATAATCTGACATAAATATCAGCATAACACTATTCACAAACGTGAATGGGTTTGGTGTCTTATCTCCACAATAGGTTCCAATGACATGTTTTGAGTCATCAAATGTACCTATCTTGTCATATATTGTTAGATTGTCATACTGACATTTGGAACCTAGATTGTAAAACAATTAATCATTCAGTATTGTTTGTGTAATTTTAAATCAAATATTATATAATGACTAAAATGTATGAAAAATATCTAAAGGCCGGTATATCATTCAGCTCCTTGCAAGGAAGTTTTTCTTACGCAGGTAGGTACTAACGTTTTTGAAACGATATAATTGCCCAGTAGAATATGTTGACTTAAAAATGAATACTCTCGGGTCACCATAAACAGTTTAAATATTAAATAATTGAATAATATATATATTTTTTTTAAATGTTAAAAGATTGGTGTCGTGATCCACTTATGCACCCTCTCCTCTCAGCTAATCTGAAGTCAGTTCCTCGTCCACATAGCTCAAATAAATAAAAGTAAAAATTAAATAAAGTTAATCGGTGAGTGACATTAATAATGGATGACTTCTCTTATCACGTATCGCCTGTAAATACTTAATTAAATTATTATTCCGTACGTGTTTAATAAAATTAATTTGTATGTTTTTCACACTAACTACATAAACCTATTGTGCCCTTAAGGTATAGATTGTTTATATCAAATATAGGGAAAAAAATGTTAAAAGTAAAAAATAAAACAAATACTTAATTATTTCCAAGTTACAGTTAAATTTAAAAAAAAAGTATAATATTTACAATCAAAATAATTATTAAATATTTTGTTATATGTTATGCAACCCATTATAATTTCATACTATGTCCAGATACAGTAGATACAGGTTTACTATTGAGAAACAGTGGATAATCCAATTTTCAATTATGATAATAATATAACATAGTTTGAACGTGATAATTAAAAGTTTTTTAAATAATTAAGATGTAGGTACTGAAAGGTTTCTTTGAAATAATAATATTTTGTATAATATCAGAAGCATAAAAATGATTATTTCCAAACTATTTAATTTACATAACAACTAAAATAGATTAATACCAGTTATTATCCCTTAGTTTCTGAACTAAAATTAGTATATTTAATAAGGAATTAATTTTCTCACAACAATTAGGTATATTCAATGTCTAAGATCCTACCTTCTAGATTGAATGATTTAAAAGTCAGTTCTATATTTTCTCCCGGTGATAAAATTGTATAATTGCATTTAATATTCTTTGGATATTCTGCAGGATAGTTTGGTGAAACTATTTTTCCGGATTTTTTAGTAAAAATGCCACCACAAACACTCTTCCATTCGGCCTAAATAACAATATATTATACATTAGGTTACAAAAAGATTTGTTAAAATCAAAATGAATACGACTACTTACTTTAAAACCATCACCTTGTATATCGCCATCAGTTCTTATACGTACTTTAAGTTTTGTTCCCGATGAGTTGAATGTAGGAGGAATTTGACGACCACACAATCGATTTCCTAGTGGCTCCCAATCATCGTTGACGAAATCGAAAACCTATTATATCAACAAAAATAAAAATTTTTCAAAAGTTCGAATAATTTTTTATTTAACGGTTATAATATAGTTATATGTTGTACTTCAAATTATATTTACTATCAAAATTAAGAAATATAATAGTGTCTTACCTGTACATAGTCTTTAGTACAGTTTACACTTTGTTCCAGATTAAATCGTTCAACAAATTGCAAGCTGACCTTGTTGCCGGGTAATACTGCTATTGTCCACTCACATTCTTCATTGTTCGGATATAAGTTTGGATAGTTTTTGGTAGATATTCTACCTTTTTCGCTAATATAAATATTTCCGCATCCACTTTGTGTGGATTCCAAAGTTAAATTGAATCCTTTCCTGTTATTCTTTCCAGTCTCAGATGAAAATACTATCCATAGCTCGTTTGAAGTAGCTACTAAACTCTGCGGCAAAATGTTACCACAATATTTACCCAATATAGGACTTTCGGGACTAGGTCCATCGTGTATTATCACGTGATTGTTATCACACGATGAATCAAGGTCTATATCATTGAAACGTATCTAAAAATATATTATAAAACATCATTGAAATTGAATCATAAGTTAAGATAATATTTTGTCTTTTTATCGCATATTTGTACAATAAACATTGAAAAACAATTTACTCAATTTCTGGTTATTTTAAATTTGTATAGGTATCTAATAATCACTTTTTATATATTATTATATTTTGGGACATTAATTATGTTTTTTAACTTATAGATTATGTTTTTTTGCTGGATGTAAATTTTTTTTTCATCGAAAGAGTTTTCAAAGCATCCAAACAAAAAAATAAAAGTAAAATACATTTTTTTTTTATAAAATTGAATGTATAATACTTATATTATTCAAATAACAACGACTTCTAAAAACCTATAGGTAATGTATGATTCAATGTTATTTTGTGCTGTAGAAATAATAACTATATACTAGGTTTAGGTATTATTTTTCCTTTCATAAATTAAACATTATAATAAGCATCAGAATATCGAATAGGTACAAAAATTTGGCGTTGGACTCAGATATGTATAACAATAATAAATGTTATATTTAATATCATTAATTTAATTAATAATTAATTTAATTATTCTTCATCTATTAATTTCATAAAAAAATATTTTGTTAAGATCTTTATTATTTTGTAAAACAAATAAGGTCACTACTCCAATACTTACATTAACAGTTTCACCATCAGGAAGTAGTACTGACCACGCACAGTTTGTATTTTGCTTATAGTTATTAGGATAATTTGGACTTGTAATGGTAATTGTCTGCCCACGTAGTACTCCACCACACATATTAATATAATAATTAAGACTGGCTGTGAAATTAACTGTTTTTTTATCAGCAGTTAACTAAAATATGTTAATTAAACTTTATTAAAAAAAGTTTTTTTCATTTAATCAAATATCGTATTAAACTTTCATTTTTAAACTCTTACCAAAAGTTTAGTCATTGGTAATGGACTTATAATAAGAAATTTATCGTTCTTATTTGAAACTGGACAGTACTTTTTCAACATTATATTTTCATCCTCTAAATTAATAATATATAATCAATAATATTGTTGGTAATATGTCTTATGGGTTACAAAAATAAAATATAATAGATATACATTTACCATCGGTAGCTAATAAAAGAGAATCATAAGGACAGATAGTTTTAGTTTGGTTAATTTTGAAATCTGTTTCTATTACGATAGTTCCATTCGTGTTAGTCAAGTCCCATCGACAATGAAGGTTGGTTAAATTTTTAATAGGCAGTTCAATTTTACCATTGATACTAGCATCTATTACTCCTCCACAAACTATAATAAATATATAAACAATAATGTACAAAATATAAATGCAACACAAAATGTATTGGTTATTAATTCTAGTTATGAATATTATTAAGTTTTATAACCATTAAGGTACTTTAAAAGCAAAATTAACATGGTATTTCAAAGGTCATACTTGTATTCGTCCATTGTTTTCAAAAATGTCTATGAAAACTGTATATATTTAGAAATTATTTTTATATTTTATTTTTGTATTAGGTATTATATACTTTGTATAAAAATATTAATTGGATTTATTTATGTTATGATATATTCACTTTAAAGTACTTACCTATTGTTATATGGGATCTACTGGAACACGGATAACTCATAATATATATGCTAACACTTTCTTTTAAAGATTACTTACTGGAAGGTTTGTTCGATGAGAATTTCAGTTGAAACCCAGTTTGACTACCGCTTATATAAATATAGTGAAGTTCCATTTCATTCGAGGTTGATTCATAAATATAGTTCATTGATGAAGGATTAATAACAGGATCAACGCATACTGAGAGACCAAGGGAATTGCTACCTTGGAAAACCTTTACTCATATCAAATACAATATAAATTAGTGTGATGTTACTTAGTGTTACTAATAGTATCAGAGTTATTATTTAGTAGCGATTAGGTTAAAAATAATGATTACTGAATAGATTAGACATTTTAAATCTACTCCAAATATATTTCATGGACAGGTAAGTACCTATGTACCTATTCGAGTAACATTTTCAATAATTTTTAAAATAACTTACAAGACTGATGTTATTGTTTTTTTTATAGTCTTATGATAAAAATATTAAATTACTATCAAAACCAAAACGTTGAATTGTATCGATCTAATAAAAATAGGTATTTATATATTATTTGGTCTACAGATAAAATGTATGTTATATCACTATTTAAGCATTCATATTTTTAATATAAGTAACTAGATACGTAGTTCATAAGGTATAGTAGACTTACAAGAAAAACCATAATTTTTCAATTACAAAGATAGTTTGATTATAAACTAAGATTTTACACTTACTACAAGTTTTTCTTTTGAGCTATTCTCTTGTAATAAATAACTATCACAGGTTTGTGCGATCGATTTCCCTTTGATTATTTCAACAGTAATCATACGTCCTCTCGGTACGCTTATTGTATATGAACAGTATACACGTCCACCAATCAAATTGTAAAACCGAGGAGTACTTATTTCACCACTCTCAACCTCGAAAACTTTACTGCAACCTATTAAAAAATAAAATATTGTTATGAAATAAGTTAAAATAAAGATTACTGAACTATAAATTAATACTTGAAATTAACTATTTATGTAACATCAAAATTGAATGAGGGAATAATAAAAATAATACATCATTTTTAAATACCCAATTACTTGATTGCTTTCATTAATGAAATTAAAATGTGTTTTGTCATTAATGGCTGTAGTTTAATTATCACAGTATGTATACGATCTGATAACTTACTATTGTACTCAGTATCATAAGTCAATAAAAACTTTGCATCTGTATTTTTCAAATAAAAAGGCCCATTTCTAAAGTGTGATTTGAATTTAATCACCAATTCATGACCAGATGATTTTATGGGGTTTGGTGGTAAATTGGAACCAAAAATCACTAGTAACAATACCCCTGAAAAATAAAACAAGATAATATAATTATTATAAATGTTTTTATTCATATTGTAACAGCTAACAGGGAAAGGTCAAAAGTCAATGTTTTCGATTTGATTTAAAAATGAGACTACTAAAACAATCTAACAATGAAAACTAAGGATTGGAATTTCGCACTGAATTAATATACAATATGGTGTACATAATAACCTTAATAATAATATGATTTTCGCATTTAATTGAAATCTTATCAACTTATTATATTACAAGTGATACCTTTTGGCTTAATTATGTGCCATACTTGCCGTGTACTTATTAGTTATTTCTTATTACGCATTGTTATAATTTAAAAAAAAAAATGTAATTAAATATTATAAAAAATAAAAATTTAGAACATTTAATTCTTCAAACACATTTTTCTGACTCATTGCTCAGTTATGGAGTAAAAACATAGGTGAATGAATAATATTTACTGGTATTGTTGAGTGGGTCTATGTCGTATATGGACAGCGTGTCATCGTATGTATCGTTGTTGTGCCAAGCATCCGGGACTACTCCAATGCTGGGATACCGCCGTTTCAAACTCACCACGTCGAAATTTAATGTAATACGGCGTCTGAAGTCAACGATAATTCGGTATTCGCAATCCATGTTCGACTCGTACGAACCAGGATACTTCGGTGACGATATTGTGCCTCGGGGAGATCGTCGAGTACCACCGCATTTCGCTGTAAAAAATAAATAATACAAATTTATTACATGAGAGTAACAAATAATTATTACAACTATCAAAAAACAATTGTAATTATAAAACATCAAAATTAAAAAACTAAATTAAAGTGAAACGTTTATTTATTATAATTTTATTTATTATTATAATTTCATTACGACCGCAATAATATCAATGTTTTTTTAAAGTTATTACAAAACCAATGTCATAGCATTCGAAATATTTTATACTACAGTAGGTAGTTGTTTAGGTATTTTAGTTAACATATAAATTAATATATAAAATAAAATTTAAAATTAGTATTAATATAAAACCATACACATATAATATGTGCAGATATGCTGAATATTATTAATTGTACCTGGAAACAAGTATGGAACTACGCTAGGTATAATTTACATTAGGTGTTCTTAATGATTAATCCGTTCCCAGAGTGGCGATAAGTAATCTCCTCTCTTCTACCTCTACTGAAGATATAATTACTTCTCATTCGGAATTGGGACACCAGGTTACCCACGTTTATAACATTAAGCGCTCCTCCGATAAATCACCTCTACCTCTCTTTTTCGTCCACCTCAAAAAAGCCACCAACAACATGGATTTATACAAAATCAAGTGTCTTCTACATACCAAAATTGTTGTCGAAAAACCCCATCCACGTAAAGGCCCACCTCAATGCCATTGCTGTCTGTCTTACGGGCACACTCAGAAATACTGCAACCACGTTCCACGATGCCGTCAGATGTGGCGAAGAACACCGTTCCGATGTATGCACTATGTCACCAGAATCTCCGGTCAGGTGTATTTTATGCCAAAGTAGTCACCCAACTAATTACAAAGGCTGTTCACTCTATAAAAAACTTATTAACAGACCACCTCGTCGTGAAAATTTCATTTCTACTCCCAAATCTTATAAAAACTTTCCTAAATACACCTTAAACTCCAATACCGATAAACCATCATATGCTGAAGCTACTTCCTCCAATCATAACCATTCCCACTTATCTCCTAATATAGAAACTTTATTTACATCTTTTATTACCGAATTCACTGCGATCATAAAACCCCTCCTGTCTCTCCAAACGTCATTATTAAATAAAGGTAAATTGTAACTCCATATACCGTTGTACATCCACCATATATTGTATCATTTCATTTTACAGTAAAACTTCCGTTAACGGTCACCTCTATGTAACGGTCAATTTTTTTGGTCCCGTCGTGTGTTATCCTACCTCTGTAGGACGGGCACCTCTAAAAAGCGGTCATTATTTACAGTCCCTTCGGTGACCATTATATGGAAGTTCTACTGTATATTCTCATCTAATTACCTAATTATCTGTTTATGCTGTAATAATATTCCTAAGCTATAATTGTATTTTATGTTTTCCTTAACTGTCGAGCTGAATAGCTAACAACTATAATTCTAAAATCATAAAATAAGATCTATTGTAAATTTATGTATACCTATTGCATATTGTAATTATCGAACTATAATAGTTGTGCACTGAAAGTTCTAATATAATAAAAAAAATTTTTAAAAATCCATTCCCACTTCAGTCATAGGGCATAGATATAAAATACACATATTATTATATTAACCAATCTAGTATCCTTATCTAATCATAAAATAATATAAAATCAGCTTATTCAATATTTTGAACTTTAAAAATATTTTTTATATATAATCACATCATAATCCTCAGCACATAAAATATTAGTCTAGAATTTAGTATGTGCGTTCGTTCTGTATAGTCATGCAAATACTGTAATTATGCCACTATTATTTCTTCTAAAATAAATCTTCATCTTATAATTAGACTATGTATAGTAAGATATTTTACGTTAAAACTACATATTGTAAAACACTTATTGTTTTATTAAATTTTTGGAAGCAAGTTTTCCGTTAAACCGCCCTCCCCACTCTGCATAACAAGAGTTAAAACAGCCATAATATACGTAATACATTTAAATAAATTGTAAGAATTAATACCTATAGTGACATTCAATTTAAAACCATTGTTGGGTACACTTAAATCCGTAAAATACTTTATGTACAAAAAGTTCTCTGTTGTTTCAATATCTTGAACTGGATTATTCCCACAGATATGATTTATTAATCTTGAAAATCGAGCGGCACCATCTCTAAATTCGAGATATTCCTTTTCACACCTAAATTTAGAGATGAAATATTAACCAGTGTAGCATTAAATAGTTTAAGAAACAATGCCTAAATTGTGTCTTATGAATATACAATTTACATTATGTAATAATACATCGCATCATACAATCGATAGGTATAACTTAAATTTGTTTAGAGAACAAAATTTAAAATAGTTACAACAATTTGTACCCTATAAATTCTACATAACATCGGATAAAATAAATATTAACTTGACTTACGCTTCATCCAAAACTAAGTCTTCTATGGTTACAGATATTTGTTCACCAGCAGTTGCTACTACCGTCCAAATACATTCGGTGTGTACTGGAGGTATATTTGGATATGAAGGAGATGTTATTTGGGTAATGTTGTATATATCGTTCAAATAAATTTGTCCACCGCAATTTATTGATTTTTCTTCAAACGCTATTTTGACAATCTAAATTTAATACTCTAATTACATTATGATTTTGTTTTACCAAATGTTCGTATTTTCTTTTATTGTTAATATTAAGCATTTTAAATAAACTCATTTAACTATTTATAAAAACGGTCTTTCAAAGATATAAAATTGAACTAAATAATTGGTTGAGCAGTTGGGAAATAATAATACAAGAATTTTTGCAGGTGTTTCAAATTAGAACTTTTAAGTTTGTAAGATCGAGAAGATATAAAGAACCGAAAAAAGTTTTTGAAGAAAGGAAATATGAATATGATGAGAGTAACGAAGGTCAGCTAAAGAGGAGGAACTTAGATAACGAAGAACGAAAGTATAGTCATGTGACGAACAGTTTTTATTAAAAGTATATTTATAAAGAGCTATAAAATCTAGGTTTCACGCTCAAGTATTTTTACAGGTGTTCACAGTCCACATATCCCATACGCTGACCAAGCCATATTCAACAATAGATCGAACAAGAGAACAGAAAATGGATTTTTAGAAATTCTTCTGCAATTCTAATAATAAAACCTAAGACTTAAAACGCCTAGCATGGAATATTATCAACG
This sequence comes from Nasonovia ribisnigri, assembly GCA_027563435.1. Taxonomy (NCBI): domain Eukaryota; kingdom Metazoa; phylum Arthropoda; class Insecta; order Hemiptera; family Aphididae; genus Nasonovia; species Nasonovia ribisnigri. Next base: position 27,796 of record JANEHU010002756.1, on the reverse strand, counting down.
TGAGCCAGATGACAAATATATATGTGGTAATGTAAAGCCAAGATCAAAAATATTTGTGTCAATAGAAAGAATGTTAATATTATATTACGTAGAACGAATAAAAAAAGTACTTACGTCTTGTACCATTATACTGAGTCCAACTTGTAATTTATTATCAGTCGTAGACAATGTTGTTATATTAGTAGTGTTACAGTATTTACCTTGGCCAAGCAGAGGTGAATCTTCATAAAAACCATTTTTTAACTAAAATGAAGTATATTATTGTCATTTTTAATAATAATTATCTGATATCCAGCTTATATACGTCTACTTACCAAAACAAAACTTTCTGCACATGAATACAATTGCATGGTAATAAATTTAACTAAAATAGTTCTTCCTGGTCGTACAGTAACATTCCAAAAGCAACGAAGTGCATACGAGTGAGGTGAGTCTAAGAGTTTATTAGTAAAATTAGATAAATTAATTACTCCTGTTGGTCCGCGTAATTCACCTCCACATTCTATAATACCACATACGATTTATAAATATTAATTTGCATAAAAAGGTAACATATATGATTTAAATCATTCTACATACTTAATTTTGCTTGAACTTGAAATCCCGTACCATTCAATGACTTATTTGAAATGAAAGTTATTATAACTTTATTCTTACCGACTACTTTTTTATCAGTAATTTGATTTATGTTTTTATACACTTTTTTCAATAATATCTTATTTGCCGTATCAGGATCAACTAGAATACAATTTTAATGTATAAATCATTAATAGAAAAAGTCTATAGCAGGTTTTTTCATATTATGAGAATAATTTTTTTTTTTTTTAAATAAATATAATATATAAATTTCATAACTATAATAGAATAAATAAAAAAAATTATTTTGAAATATAATTTTTTGACATTTTTAGTTATCTTAAAACAATAGTAACATGAATTTAAAATAACAAAAATATTATTAAGAAATATTGAAGATTTCAGTTAAATATAATCAGTTATCTTATGTTGATTAGAAGATAATTTTTATTACCTGTTTCTATATTAAAGTAATCTTTAAAATAAAATTCCGAAGATGAATGAATAGGATACAAATCTACGTCCAGAATCTCAATTTCTATATGATAGTGTGGTTCCGAATGAATTATCCAAGTTACATTCAGATTAGGTTCGTAGCCGTAAGGATAACCAGGACTTGTAATAGTCACACTTGTATTAGAGCTTGGTGATAAATAATAATCATAACTCGATTTGTTATCTGAAAATGTGTGGAGTAAATTTTAATTCTTTTTTTTTTAATAGATACAAAATAATAATAATAATTATGCTTCATTATTAAAATATTTACATTTAACATCATACGTGAAGAATGATTTTTTATAAAATTGAGCATCCACATTTGTCCAAGACAGTAAAAAGTATATACCTCCAACCCGTCTACTACCAGCTGTCAGTTTTATGTATACAGTGTTATCGGTTGATATTATAGTTTCATTAAATACAGTATTAAAATGTGTATAGCTTAGTTCATACAAAATTAATGAATTGACATCACTTCCGTCATAAATCTTCATGCAAATAAATAAAATTGATTACCATAGACTATTAGTTAAGTAAAAATGTTAAAAATATATTTTACTTTTAAACTATGAATTTTTGAGGTAGTCATAAACTCTTTTATTACAATTTGAACTTGTTTTTTTTGATCTACAGTTATTGTCCACGAATAATCTTCACTATCTCTGTATGGTTTTGGATACATTGGACTAGAGATTTCTCCAGATTGTTTGGTCAACTCAATTTTAGATGCTAAAATGTATATAAATATTATTTAAACTATTAATTTATTGTAATAATAACAATCTTACCATATTTAAAATCTGCAGTAAATCCTTTAGCTGAGCCAACAGAATTGGAACGAAATTTGACCCAGAGTGTCGAACCCGAAGTAACATTAGATGGAAAATTTGGTCCACAAAAAATACCTAAGACTGGACCAATAGAATCCCCTTCTCTAATTTCCACATAATCTTCATTGCAAAACTCGTCTTCTTCTAATTCAAAAGCGATGAAATTCAAAGACACAAGATTTCCAACGGAAGACTTCAATATCCAAACACATTCTGAATCTCTAAAATAATTATTTGGATAGTTGGGTGAAGAAATAGTTCCTCTTATCGAATCATAAGTTCCACCACATGCTAATTAAAACAAAATAATGATATTACGTGTATATTTAAATTGTTTAAATTAGGTATATCATATTATGTTTACTCACCTACTGATCTTACAGAATACAGAGCTGTAAATGAATCCAACCCACCAGAGTTATCTGTGAACTCTATACGCATAGCCGGTCCATTACTAACAATAGGTGGTGGTATTGGATCTGATTTACAAAACTTTAATATTTCAGGTGCATCAGAATCTGGACCATCCAAAATTCGAAATATTGTGTGAAATAAGCCACCAGAACACTGCACATTCGTAGTATTTGTGGACCCCACTACACTATTTTCTAAAGGATGCACTATATCAATATGTGTAAAAGTTAATGTGACTTTTGACTGAAGGGTATCAGATATAATAGTCCAAGTACAGTTCTCGTTTAAACTATTCGTTAAAGATGGATTATTTGTAATAATCCCTGAATTATTTGTTATTAATTTTGCACCACAAGCCTGAAACAATAAAAATAAAATAGAATAGTAGTAGCTTTACCAACATACGTACATTAAAATAATAACAATAATAAGTTACCGTCGAATATATTGCTTTAAACCCTTTTGCTCGTAAGTCATGTTTGCCTACTTCAAAGGATACCATAAGTGTATTAGATGAAGATATAATCGATGGTGGTATACTATTTCCAGAGTGATTAAGGAGTAATTTTCCATGGATATTGCCGTCATAAACTAAAACTTTATCTCTGTTTCCTGTTGGAAAACTCCTAGTACTGAAGTCAACGAATGTAAGGTTAACTAAATGAGTTTCTGCTATTTCGATATACCACATGCAAGAACTGTTAGAATCATAATTTTGTGGATAATTGCTGGTATGGATAACTCCTTGAGGAGCAGTAAACCTTCCACCACATTCTAAAAAATAAATAATATTAAAACAAAGATTTATTTTTGGTTTTAAATTGTTTTACTTCATATTTTACTATAAATATTTAAGACTACTACATTTTGGAATTAAAAGTGTTTTTCATTTTTCATTTTTTATTATAAGAAGTATAATTTGGAGATAAAAATACGTTTCATTTAAGTTATTTACTTAAAAAACAAATAATTTATAAAAAAGGCTTCTTAAAAATGTTGTAGCACATAATAAACATAATTTTATACAACATTGCATAGAATGAATATGTTTTGTGTTTTTAAATATTATATGCTGAGAGTACAAATTTATATTTATTTTACACTATACTATTCTTAATTTATTGTTGAAACTAAGAATGTCCCTTTATCAAGATTTGCAAATATTGATTTTTACTTCGATTGTAAACAAGATCAAATTAATAATATTTATGTTTTGTTTTATTTATAAATTGAATATAATGCTATAAAGTATTTTTAATCTAAAAATTACTTTTTTTTTATCAATTTATTTAGAAAGACTTGTTTAATAATTATGTAAATTAGTTACATGATATTATATTACTATATTATAATTAGTAAAAATATGGCATAAAGATTTTTTTTTTAAATTTTCAACTTTTCATGAAAGTTAAAATATATCTAGAATTTTTTTTTATTATCATACTCTATTATTGTTGCCAGCGAATTAAAAGTGAGTGAAATCATCGTAATATTATAGAATATAGATGGCTAATAATATAACTATCGGTGTACAGAAATTGTAGTTTTATCAAAGTGACCATAATTACTGATTTATTTACGACTCATGGAAAGGAAAAATTATCTGTCGTTTATTATTTATACCTATAGCTTTTTAAAGATAAACTATTGTACGTGAGCAATGAGCATACTAAAAAAAAGTTTTATTGACTACAGATAATTTGAAAATTATGATTATTTTCATAAGTTGTAAATAAATCTGTAATTATGGTAACTTTGATAAAACTACAGGACGCTCACATACTTAAGTTGAATGTCAATCAGTAAACGTGAATATTATTCTAAAAATTTGATTTAAAATTTAAATTTAAGCTTAATTGAAATATATTATACTATAAATATATTGTTGGCAATTATAAATGCTTTTTAACGGTTTATTTTTCTTCAAACTCCGTGTCCTCATAATAATAAACTATAAATTCAAAAATGTAATTTGTAAATACTAATAAAAAGTTATGATTTATAATCTCTTATTACAATTAAGTATACAGTTAATTTGGTAATCTAATATTTTTTATTTGTAGCAGAAAAGACTCACTTGATAGAAATGTTTTATAAGTAGCTCTAAATCCTTTCCTCTGAGATTCCGCACTAGAATCAAACTTTACAAAAGCTTCATTTCCACCAGATGTTACGATGATTGGACTGGTTTGTTTATGACATATCCGTAACAATTCTGGACCAGAATCATCGTGTCCACTGTAAATCTAAAATTTAAATTTAAATTTAAGTAAAGTATAATATAAACATGCTAATACATACAGCTAATGCGTCGAGTTCACAAGATCTTGAAGTTTCAAACCAAAAATCTACTATAGTTATCTCTATGACATATCCATAATCAACGCCAATATTCCATTCACAAGTAGTACTGGGAGGATAAAATCCAGGATATCCGGGTGATGTGAATTCACCTTCTGGTTGATCCAATGTTCCCCCGCAACCATCTACTATCCATTCCAAACGGAAACTATCAAATCTATCCATAAAGAATAATCGGTTTCGAAAATTATAATTAACTCTAACAATATTTTTAGTTGAAGCAATTATAGATTGATTATATTGTGAAGCACCATGAGTCCACAAAACTGTATTTATTTCATTTATATTTGCACCTTCCGATATCTATAAATATAGGTAAATACAAATGTATGAAATATTATCAACTATTTATGCATTTTATAAATACAAAACCATACTTACAATTAATTGAGAGTAATTACGTCTACTATGAACTGACATACTTTGCATTGTAAACGAAAAATATGAAACACGCTTTTGCAACACTTTTAAGGAAGTAAATGTCATATTAACTTTACTACCTTTTGGTGCAACGATTGTCCATTCACATTTATCCGTTCTTAGATTTTCTTGATGTACCATTTCAATTGCACCTTGATATCCTTTTATAGTTACATTGCAGTCTATCAAAAACATTTAGTTATAATACAATTCCACAATATTTTTTTTTTATTACATAATGTATACCAACCTGTAGAATATGTTAAAGAAAAGCCTCTCCCTTTGGAAAAGCCACTATTTCTAAATTTAATGTACATCTGGTTTGAAGATGAATGCACAGATGTAGATGATTGAGTATCTGAACAAAACGTTCCCAACATTTTACTTGCACTATTACCACCATCATAAAACTATGAAAATAAAAAGTACCAAATTCAAACTCATCATATAAATTATATTAAAATATGTAAGTTACAAAAATTAATTAGAAAACAATCATTTATGAACTAAATACACTAATAAATATACCCTAAATGTTTTTTTTTTTTTTAAATCTCAAGTTTGACAAAAAAATAAAAATAATTAATATATATTGTGAAAATCTATAAATTTAAAAAAATATATAAACATTATAAATTTACAACGATACATACTTCAAGGAAATTATCTTTACACTGTCCTCCAGAAAAATGGTCGGTTATCAACTCAATATCTAATATAGTGAGTTTGATTTGACTTCCTTGTGCCACAGCTATCTTGTAATAGCATTCTAATGGCTCCTGTATAGGTAATGGATAATTAGGTGATACGATATGTCCAACACCAGAATTCAATATTCCACCACAACCTTGTGTAATTAATATTATTTAAATGTGTATATTTTTATTGTATTTTATTTAGTTCTATACCTTTGGCAGTTGTATACCACTGCATGAAAAAACCTTTACGTCCTCTAGATCCATCCGATACAAATCTTATAAAAAGTGAATTTCCAATTGAAGATATAATAGGAAGAATTTTAGATCCACAATATTTACCAATCAAAGGCGATGTAGGAAATCCTCCGTTTCTATAGAAATCAATAATTAACAATTATATTAATAATTCATACTCAATTTGGCTATCATACATTATACATACCGAATTTCAACATAATCAAAACGACAGTCTACACTTTCCTCGAGAAGAAAATGAGTAACGTTTAATTCAATCTGATTAGTAACTGGTACATTTATAATCCATGTACAATCTTTTAGTTTGGGATAATCATTTGGAAAATTCGGGGATTTTATAAAACCTTCTGGCGTGAAGAAGTTTCCACCGCATGCTACATTAATATAAATCATTATTTAGATGAGAAATATACTGAGAACTGTAATAGCATACACACCTTGTGCTTTATTAAGTGAAATGTAATTAAGCATAAATCCGTCTGATGCCATAGAATGATCAGTTTTAAAAATGATTGTTAGTCGGTTACCCAACGAAGTCAGCACAGGCGGAACCTTAGTTCCACAGTATCTGAAAAATGAAATGAATATTTTTGATTTAGATATTCTTCTTGTCTTACGATATTTTTTTTATTCAAATGCGTAAGATTTAATTCAACTGAGAACCAAAAAATGCATTGCGGTACAAGTAGATTAAATAAAAAGAAGCTATTGTAGCTATTATTTTGATTTTTTTTTTTAATGTTAAATTTAACATAATTCATACAACATAATTAATTGTTTAATTAGTTAAGGTTATAATTCTATCAAATATTATAATTACCTACCTAGCAATTTTTGATGAATTTCCCAAATTACTATTGTCGTAAATTTCAACATAATCATTATTGCAAGAGTGTTGGATTTCTAAGGAAAATGTTAACCAGGTTATTTGTATCTGACTAGACTCATTCACAGATATAATCCATTTACACATCTGATTGTGTAAATATTGCTCTGAATGTTTTGACGATTGTATAATACCAGATGGTTCCTTCAAAATTCCACCACATGCTAAAGAATTAAAAAGAAATAAGAAATCATGATTATCATTCTTAGTACCTAATTAAATTCAATAGGTAATTATATTGTTTACCAATATCAATGGTTGAATAGTTAGCTCGAAATCCTTTATTAGAATTAGAATGATCGGTAGAAAATTTTAACCACATATAATTATGTGTTGATATATAAGGAAGTTTAGGAAGTTTTTCAATATTTCCACATAACAATGCAATTTTTGTTGAATTCTCATTGTCTCCATCCCTGATCTGAAATTGATATAAATTACATAATATTATTTTTATTTACAATACATTTCCAAACTCGTAATTTCTTTAGTTTATAAAATTTGTTTGATATAAAAATCAGAAATCATTTAAATTTTTACAGTTTGTTAAACATACAATTATATTATATTATATTATCATGTTATTATGTAGTACACTATACACAATAGTCGTAGTTAGTTCGTGTTTGACTCCCGACCGAGTAACACGTGTGTAGCCTTATCGCAACCGCATTTTAATCTACTGTTATAAGTGTTCCTACTCTGCTCTACGAGAAATCGGTAATATGATTTTATTAAGCGCAATAAGCCGTCTACCTAATTAAAATCAATTACGATAATCAATTGCGTTTAATCGCAATAACTACCAATATGCCTAAAACATCGGGCAATTTAAATTTAAACCCTAATAAACTGTCTCTGAATGACAAATTATTAGCGTCCAAACATTCAACTCAATTTCACTTCCCCAAAACCACCTCAAGTCAAGACAATCCCACAGATATCAACAACACTCAACCTGCTTCAAATTATCCAATAAACAACTCCCAAGTAAAAAGCTTCACTGAAACAACAGCCAACTCTCTCACACCAAAAATGAACCAAGCTATCGTAATGAACTCAATAGACGGAATTAAACAAATTCAATATATAATTGCGCTCAGTAAAATTACTGACGCAACCAACATAATTACCGACCTCCCCCATTAACCTCCCATATACCAGAGTTAGGTGAGAATGCACTTGATGTTAAGAACACAAATTCAAAAAACCCGAATCCAAAGTCCAATCAAGATCAAACTCCTCAACGAGGACTACTGAAAAATTAGATGTTAAATTAGACCAACGTTCGCCTCTCAAACAAATTAAGGAACATCAAGCCTTCCATAAAAAAATGGTATTTTCCCTGTGGCCTAAAAAGAAGAGAAGAGGTCATTATAACCCAAGCCAGAATAGGCCACACTTACCTCACACACTCCTTCCTCATCACCAAGGAACCTGCCCCAGTATGCAACACATGCAACGTGAACCTATCAATCGACCACATTATCACCAAATGCCCAAAATACGCCCCCAAAAAAAAAAAAACACAACATCCCTCCGACGTGCTCTCAGCGAAGAAGACACCGAACCAATTTACAAATTTTTCCATCACATACATTTAAGCCATAAATTGTAAATACTAGTAAATTTTATTTACCTATGTTCGAATTATTAAAATTGTAGGCAAATAATCTAAGATGTTGAAGCCTTATCAAAATAAAAAAAAAAAAATAGTCGTAGTATTGTCAGTATATTATTATAGATTTTAACAAAAAAATATTACTAAATATTAAAAAAAAATAATTTATTTCTTGATATGAGATGATTAAAATATAAAGTAGGTAGGTAATAGGTAAAACTTTTTATGAGAAGGGCCTTTTTAAAAACTAAGTCCCCACTATGCGTTGATTTGGGATGTTCCTTTGATAAAAAAATATTATTTTTGTTTTATTGTTTGTTATTCATATTAATATGTTCAACAAAAGTCAATGTATTTATGTCAGTGGCTTATAGACCAGTGATTCCCAATATTTTTTCTTCGGCGGGCTCCATTTTAGTAAAATTTAACATTCGTGAGGCCACAATAATAATATAAATTTAATATTTCATTACTATTACTGTATCTTCTTATTATACGCTCATATGTTGTCAAATTTATTTTTGACACAAAGGCTTTGTCGACCCATGAGTTGGATACCGCTGTTATAGAGTCAAAGACTACCATACCATTTTTGACAAAAGTTTCAGAGACTGTACTTAGAGATATCTAGAAAGTTTAAAGAGCAGTTTTAACCAAGTTCAAAAATAATATCAAACTAAGTGTTATATCCAATCCGCCTCAGGCGGATAACCCATCTCGGTGGAATTAGTTCACAAAGCGAGATACGCTGATGCCAATTTGCCCGTGAACCGAGATACTTACACAATAACCGAGAATCGAGATACCTGATACGCCTATATATCGTTGTATTTTATGTTAATTTTTTTCCCAAGTAAAGTCAGGTTATACAGCTAATTTTAGTATATTATGTTAACAAAAATGAAAGGTTGTTTAGATTAAGTTGGTTTTATTATTAATACTTATTCTAACAAATATTTTTTATTAAAATTGGCCTTAAAAATATTAAATTTGTACTCTGTTACGATCGTTTTAGTGGACTGTATGATACTTAACACATTAATATGTACAATATTAGTATTTTGTTAGGACTCCATTAGGTTTGATTTTAAACATTTATACATCTAGTCATTCAAAAGTATTTTAATGATATAAAAGTCAAAAACCAAGTCACTCTTTTTTACTAATTGTATTTTATTTAATTACTTGTACTTTATTTATTTTATTGTATGTTAAGTGTAAAGTTAATAGCCAAACAGATTTTAATGAAATCATCTACTAATTAAAATTGAAAAAAATGCATATTCTACATACCTAAATACATTTTTATATTATTTTTAAAGTTTAAACTTTAATAGTTTAAAGCAAGTTGTTGCAATAGTTGTTTTGCAAAGTTATAAATTAAATTTCAATACAGGTATACATAATACATATTAATAAAGATACTATCGAGTTTTATCGATTGACGGTGTATTGAAAACTAAAATTTTATAATATATTGATCATAACATGAAACCATAAATGTACCTAACTTTTAAAAATCAATTAAATTTTTGCGTCTAGTGATCAATATAAAATATTTGAAAAATTGAATTACCTCTAATGAATCATAAAGGCATTTTGGATAAGATAAATCTTCAATCTCCATATCCAAAAATGATAATCGAATTGCTTTTCCAACTGGTTGTGCGATAAGATACTCACATATTTTATTTTTTGGATAAGGATTCGGATAGAATGGCGATTCGATAATACCTTTACTGCCTGTAAATGTTCCACCACACACTAAAAAAAAATAAACATAGTTTTATAAAATTTTTAAAATAATATAATATTTCAGAATATATAAACCATATATTTATGGCTATCTAACTATCTAAGTGTATTAGCTATTACTAATAACTTAAATAATATTAATATATTACATTTTGAATCTCAACTAGGTATTGAAATATAGCTAATTGATTTTAACTTATAGACTTTTAAACATAATTGTAGACATAAAATGGTAATATTTTGAGGAAAATAGTTGCTTTTAATCGTGAATCCTATAAAAAAAAAATAAACATTCAAATAAATATATATTTTAGGTATACGTACATGTTTCGTATTTGATTGTAAATCCTTCAGCCGTAGATGCAAAATCAGACTTAAAAATAATGGTGACTTCATTGCTGTTTGTGGTTATTGGTTGATCAAACCTTGTTGTACCACAATAACGACCAATTAAAGGTGATTTAATATTAGGTCCATCGTAAATCTATTACAAGTTGTTAACAAATATAAATATTTGATGTATTATTTTTGTACTATTTAATATCAATATCACAAATAACACATACTTCCAAAAAATCTGTTGAACAATTTGTTGTTTGTTCAATACCAAACTTCTTCACGAATGCAAGTTTTAGTTTCTGTCTCAAAGGCATTCTTATATGCCACTCACAATTTAAATTGTCCAAATAGTTATTATTATCACTTGTTAAATCTACTGGAGAAGTTATTATTCCTGAAGGACTTGTATGAATACCACCACATCCTGGTATACCTAATTTAAAAATATATAAATCAAACTACATAGGTATTTAAAAATATCAAAATAATATCATATGAAAATATTAAATACCTTCAATTACACCATACGTCATTTGAAACCCGTAATCTTGGCCAGAAGCATCGGAATGAAAATGCAAACTTGCATGTGGACCTGAAGTCAATATAGGAGGAGGTAAACCATTAGAAGAAATATTGCATAATTTCGCCAACACTGGACTGTGCTGAGTAAACCCATCTCTAATCTACATAAGTTATTAAATAATTATATATGTATTATTGGTTTAGCCATAATTACTGCCGGTATCAATATGTTACCTCTAAATAATCATAACTACAATTTATATGTCGCTCAAATCTTAAGGAAAAGAAATTTAACTGAATTCTTTTTCCTGGAATGGCGTTCAATGTCCAATAACAATCACGATTAGGTGGATATTTTCCTGGAGAACCAGGGGAGGATAATGTTCCGTGTGAATCAATATTTAATGCACCACCACAGTCTAAGAAAACCAATTTGAAATTTTTAATTAAATTCTAATAACATATTTGAATATACCAAAATTAAATTATACCTGGTTGTATTGTTGTGTAATTTAACTGGAAACCTCGAAAATTTTTGGATCCATCAGATCGAAAATGTACAATAACTGAATACGAATCCGAAATAATGCTATTGTTCAAAGGTAAAGAATTTCCACAAAATTTACCCAACACCTTTCCGTCCTCATCGTCGCCATTTATAATCTAAAATAACTCAAATGGGTAGTGACAAATATAAAAACAAATAAATCACATTGCTTACCTCGACGTAGTCAAATGAACAAGTATTCGTTTTTTCAATATCAATCCAAACAAAAGATATATTTATAACATGGGACGAATTTACATCAATCGTCCACACACAATTCATGTTACTTTGATACGTCAATGATGTATTTGACTCGGGGAACTTCAGTGTTCCGTTGGAGGTTTCAAAATAACCACCACAACCTTAAAAATATCTCTTCATTAAAAAATGTTTGAACACATAATATTTATTTTTTTTGTATATATAGCGTGTTATCAATATAACACGTACTTTCTACAAATGATTCACAAAACAGTCCAAAATATCCACTAGTACAGATACAAGTAAATTCACCGGGTTCTTGTTCGGAGACACATTGTCCGTTGTTTTGGCACGGATTTGCTAAGCATGGATTTTCTACGTGAACACTACATGTTCGTCCTAGAATGATTAATTAAACTCGTCACGAAATATTTATACTTATACTTGACCATTTTTTGTTAACAAAATGTCACCTGTATACCCTGTATCACAGAAACACGAAAAGCTATTGTTTGAATTCGGAATGCATTGACCGTGGACACCACAGGGATTATTCGTGCAAGGTTCTATTGCTGTTTTATTGTTTTTAATACATCCGTTAATTCCGATTCCATTACCAGTATACCCCTGCTTACAAGTGCACTGAATTGTTGTTTCAGCATAAACTAAGTAAAGTAATAAAATATTAAATACCTATTACTTAAAAAATAAAATACTGTTTTAATCTTGTTTACCAGTGCAATCAGCATTTGGATGACAACCTCCATTGTCTATCGCACAAACTCCTCCGGATATATAAACACAGTTAAATCCATCACCACTATAGCCGGCTGGACACGGTTTGCATTTGAACGAACCCTTAGGAAGTAAAAGAAAAACATGTATACATTGTTAAAGTCAAAGTCCTGACAATAACTGAAAATTATTAATCGTTATTCCATTATAATTTGAATAGAAAGTATCGAACAAGAAATATGCAATATTCTTTAAAAGGCGTAATAATTAATACATTAAATTAAAATAATGGCTAATTCACCATCGATGAATTTATGAAAAGATTTTAAGAGCTGAATTAATTTAAAAAGAAGGTTTAATTGAAATTTTTGTCGTGTTGAATAAAGTCAGATTTTGAGAGCGCTTGCACGGGACAGGAGATTTTTGTAGCCTGTAGGGAATCCAGATGCCGCAATACTAAGAAATAAGTGTAAAACTTTTTTACTCTAAGCTTAAGAAATTTATGAAATAAAATATCAAGTTCAAAAAAATAATATTAATTAATTGTATTAATAATAAAAAATAATAATTTAAATAAAATAAAATAATTATAATATTGGCCATTGCTATCTTCAAATGATACCTATTTAAAATGTGTGATCAATTTATCTACATTTATAGAGTTATAATGTGCAAATTTACAAATTGTTTATTTTTTTCCTGATTACTTAGATATTGGGTATTTTTAAATGTTTTACTGCTAGTAGCCTCTAAAAAAAGATTTTCCCCGGTCATCTGAAAGTCTGAATCCGGTCCTAGTGTTGAAAACAACTTGAACAGTAATGTAATTATTAAAAAAAAAACCATCAAAAAAGTGTCCATCCTGTACCATATAATTTACGATCAATTTAAATATTTTAATATCGATATAATTCACACGTACTCTATTGTTAACGCATTGAACTCTGGGATTCAAACTGCAGCCGCCGTTATTTACTAAACACTCGTTGACATCTGTGCACACGAAACCATCTCCCTCGTAACCTAATGAAACACGCACAGATCACGACGTTATAAAGCGTGATTTTTACAATAATATTTTGATGTATATTCAGTGGTCGAAATGACTCAAGATAATTGGAGGGATGCCTTACAATTTAGATTATATACTGGCGTCGAACACTAACGTGCTAATACTAATACTATTGTACTAAAGTATAGTATAATTAATTAATAATTACTACTGAGTACTGAGTACTGACACGCATAAACTATAAGTTATAAGTTATAACCATTATCAAAAGTATACATCTTTCATTGTGGTCATAACACTTATAACCAATATTCTATCCATGGGCTAAATTTAGAAATTGATCGACTCGCGCATACACATCTACTTATCAGTTGTCAACAAAATATTGTCAGAAATGACGTTTAGATATTTTAGCATATTGCTATGTCCCTACTTATTATCATCAATATTGCTATTGTTTTGTGCTATTAATAATATTATATTATTAGCTCTAAACACGACTAAGGTATATCTTAATCCGTGGCTCTAAATACGGGTGTAGATAATATGATTGCGAAACGGCCTATACTATACTACGACCTATATTTATCTATTCTGTGCCTATACTAAACAATACGATAAGCCGGGCACCCAGGTCTGAATGTTAAAAACAATTATTTTCACCGAAAAATAAAAAAGTTTTCTTATAATACAATATGTATAAATATAAAAATAATAATAAGTATTTAATTTTAAGACACAAGTTTTAGGTGGAATGCGTTATTCTAGACAAAATAAGTAGAGGGATGAAAAATGTAAATACAAAAAAGTAGAGGGATGTCATCCCTCCGTATCCCCCCCACTTCGACCACTGTGTATATTATATACATGTACATGTATATTGTATGTGTATGTAAATAATATTATGCAGATAAGGAATACGATGTATATTATATCACCTGTGGGACAGTTTCCGCAAGTAAATGACCCTTTGGTGTTCCTGCATTCGACCGGTGGGTTTGTGGAGCACGTGTGCTTGTTTTCCTTGCATTCGTCCACGTCTTTCGTACAAGCCGGATTTTGTCCTCCATCCATGACGGTCCAACCCTTTATTAAAATACCAAAATACCTACGATAGTATGAACACGATCTCGAACAGTCGTCCGTCTGAGTGACGGTGTGACACTGACCTGATCGCAAATGCACGTGTAACCGACCGTCGACGGTTGATTGATGCATACGCCGTTGCCGCAGAGCTCAGTAGACATAGCACCGTTGCAGTCGTTCTTCCTTTTTGTACAGTGCAAACCGAACCAGTTCGGTGCGCACACGCACTCGTAACTTCCGGGAGTGTTCTTGCATTCTGCTCCGTTTTGACACCCTAAGTCCGTGTGAATGAATCGTACACATTCGTCTACGTCCAGTTCGCACAATCTACCCTGCAGCGTATAAAATATTAATAAGTCGCATGTTTTAGATAGTTTTTCGATGTTTTCCGATACGATAGCCAACGCGGCGTATGCTTGTTGAAATATTGACCAATTAGGAAAACTAGGTAGTAATTAGTTAGGGAGGGGTGGTGCATAGTGTTTGAACCCCACTTACTTTATTGTTTTGTAAACTATCTGATGGGTACAATTCACAATCTTATATGTAATTTTTTAGACAAATAATAAAAATCTTTTTTTTGTTTTTTACTGTTGTACCTATAAAATAAAATACCTATATGAAGTTTAGATCTTGGTAGAATTGGTAAGAACCCCCCCCCCCCTACTTGCACCATTGAAAACTCCTTAGTACGCCCGCGCCCCTGAGATTGAATCACATTCCAATAACTTACTCCCAGATTATTATAGAATAAGTAATTTTAAATAAATTACATCAATATTATGGCCAATAATGACTTTAAATATTGAGTATATACGGTATTGCCCGATTGATTATTATATTATTTATTACATTTAGGGTGAGTCTTTTTGTATAAATAATTTTTGTTGAATCTGGTTTTTTTAATTTTGGTTAAAAAAATAGCACGATTCCACAACACCTTAATTAAAATAAAACATATAACATAACATATTTTAATTTTTCACATATTTTAATATAAATATGTAAAATATGTAAACGATTTTTGATGCAGCCATCATATCTGTTATACAATCTATTATACTCTAGTGACTAGTTAATTTAGTTTGCTTATTAATTTTTCTATTCAGTACTTTAACTTTTTATACGATTCAAATTTTATAAATTAATAATGTTAAATAAAAACTTTTTGTTCATGTTTTTTAATACATACATATTATTTTAGCAAAAATAAGAACAACCACATAAATATTTACGTATTTTGAATTTTTTATTACATTAAAATCCTCGTCCTAATTATAATATTATTTCGACTACATTTATATCATAATCTTAAAGCTATATTATTTTTAACGCCTAAATCGATGATTGATATATATATAACCATAAATCTAGACACTAACCTGCCAATTTTGTGGACAATTACATTGAAATCCATTGTACAAATCTATACAAGAGCCTCCGTTTTGACAAGGGTTACTTAAGCATTCACTTATTGATAAAAGATTTACGAGATTGGTGACTTTTTTTTCTAAATTAGTAAGCTAAAAAATCAAAATCATATTGAGATAATTTACAAATCAAATTCTATTTAAAAACTCACTCTAATTGCAAGTCTAGCTCCATTCATAGTCTCGCCTTTCTATATTAACAAAATAACTATATGATATTACATCTATAATTTAACAAACATACAAAATAAATAGTCTTACTCTTTTATTAGTAGGCAATGTTAACGATGTCCCATTTAAAATTTGCATTTCCAATGCAGTGACCCGACTGGTTAAACCCTTCGGACCGTCGATCATTGGTAGTATATTTTTTATCGTATCCGTAAATGTAGGTAAATCATTTAACCTAAACGACTCAACTACATCCCAAGCTTCTTTTGCCTAAGGAATATTTATGTACAAAACAACTAAAAAATATAATATAAATGTAAATATTGCAAATAAATATTAATACCTACCATTCCGACAACTTGAAGTAAGTTTTCATTATTCACATTTATATATCCATGTCCTTTAGTACTCAATGAAATATTGTGGTCTGTAGCACTTTCGATGTATAAATGACCATTATCAGACCGAAAACGTGGCCTAAAGTTGTAATGTTTCAAATTAATAATTAACTTAATTACTTACAATAAATATTTTTTATATCAATTGCATACAATTAAATACCATAAAAATTCTTATGGTTTAATACTATACAATATATATTATTAAAACACAAATTTCAAATAGGTAGGTACTTACTGATTGCTATATAATCCATTCACCGTATTAAATAACATTAATAATAAAATAAATAATGACCAAATGCCATCTTTTTGCATTTTGGTGAATGCCTGATATTTAATAAAAATAAATTAATAAATAAAGCTATATAAATAGCATGTTATACAGTTAAACCTCGAAGTATGTGATATTTGTTCAAAGCTTCACCACAAATTAAACTCTGTCAGAGTCAGAAAGAACAATTTTGTTTCAATAGTTAGTACCATGCACAATGTGTATCTACATATTATTACTATTAATCTCTCGCGTAGATAATAGGAATCCACCCCCAAACCGATAAATTATACGAGGTCTGTTTTTACTCGACTGTCAAAGTAATTATGATGGTAAAATTAAGATTGTATATTATGACAACATTAAAGATAGTATTATTTTTCATACACGGTTTAGAGAATTGAAATTACTAAACATTCTGTAATTATATTTAGAACAAGTGGTTAAATTTGGAAGGTCTAAAACATATTAGCTCCAAAAATGATTACGAATTTAGCAAATGTACATAATGTACGATAAAAAGGTTCATCAATAAGAAAATTAAATGCATTATTATATTATAAAAAAGTGGTTCTGCATTGAAAAATACCTAAAAAAAATATCAAATTGAAAATTCAAGTAGGTGCTTATGACGTAATAGGTAGGTAATTGACATAATGATATTATGTGCTATTAATAATAACATCTGATTTTGTTAAACTTGTTATATTTTATATTTAATGTTATAATGTTGCAGTAGTGTTGCATGTACATTGATATAGGAATAACCCGAATAAGTAGGATGAATATAAGTGTCACAAGAATGCATCATCATCGTGTGCTGTCCTTAAAAAATCTCAAATAAATATAGAAATAATTTCTTTTTAAATAGATTATTTTTAAATCTTAATACCTACTATAAGTTACTAATAAACCCGTTTTATCTATAGGTAGTTTAGCTTTTTTAATATGGTCCATGTCATAATAGATATAACATCTTAAGTACCTACCTAATTTAGCTTTCATTCTGGTCCATATTATATAGATGTATCTTACCCAAGTGAGTTTAAGCTCCACTATAATCTATAAACGTTGTGTTAAACCTAGTGAAAATGTCTATTGAATTCTAAATGATCTTTTTAGAATCAAACCAATTGTAATGTTAATGTTTTAAAATGTAATAGTTGATTTAATTGTTTGTGTGTAGCTAAATTAAAGTATACATTAAAAAATAAAAACTTAATGAAACCGCATTCTATGAGGCATTGAGGCATACCTAACTCCTAAGTATATTATGTAATTACCTACATAATAAAATAAATATGTTCATTTCCTAACACCTATTCACAAAATAATTGTTATAATAAATAATGATAAGTTATAATATAATACGCAATGTTTGTTGAATAAAGCAATATATAATAATCAATTATTCAATATTTTTGTTGGTGAATATCTGTAAATAAAAACTATAGTGAATATAAGTATCTAACACTTTCAAACTAAATGTTTACATTTAACTTTCCATAATAACAAATAATTATATTCATAATAGTATAATAAAGTTAGATCTTTTAACATTTATTTATTCATTATATACACAATACACATATATATATACACTTCAATATTTCATAATGGTATGAGTTAATAAATTGTATGTGTAATCTCTCAATACCCATTTGGCAATTAGTCATTAGACTATATAAACACTATAGAAGAAATAAGAAACGAAAAAACTCTTAGAGATAAGATTAACAAATTCATCGTATATATGCGCTACTAATAATCATTGTCAATATTATATTTAAGTTTGTTAGTACCTATTTAGTCGGTCATAGAAAGCAAAATAGAGCATTTCTACGCAACGTCATTTAAACATTACGATGCTTTCCGAATCAAATCAAGAATTGTATACGAATGATGAACAACTAATTACAAAAGTTGGTGTTAACAATGTCGATATCATCAGAGAGTGGTTATCAAAGCAACCCCATTTACCAAAAATATCAGGTACCTACTTGTAATTTGTAAGAATTTAATTGCATTTAAAATTATAAATTGCGTGTGATTAATCAATATTATAAAATTCTAGGCTCAACATTTAATTTAAAGAACAATGTTAACCTCATATTTCAATTTTGAACGTAAATTAGTTATTTATTCTTTTTATTCCCACATCTGACTCAGTTAGATATCTAGGACTTGACTAGGATAAGCGCCTCACTTGGAATAGCCATATATCCGTATAAAAATACTTGCCTTAAACGCTCGTCTTCGCAGACCACGAACGCTACTCACAAATAACAAGCACTCCAGTTTAAAAATGTTCTTATGTATAAAACATTACTCAAACCTCTATGGACATATGGTCTCCAAATATAGGGTACAGCAAAAGCGTCCAATACTAACAAAATTCAACAATTTCAGGGTATTGCTCTTAGAAGAATTACTAATGCTCCACCCTTTGTTTCAATTACACTATACATAATGACCTGTCAATTAAAACCGTGACAGAAGAAGCTATACACGTTCCTACAAAATCTTTTATGCCCGGCTTCAAACACACCAAAACCCACTCATTAAAAATCTATCCACCCAAACATTACCTGGCAACCCCAGGCGTCGTTTAAAAAGAAGCTGGTGCCGCGACTTGCTAGGGAACTAATATAAAAAAAAAAAGAATCAGTTTAAATATATATAGCTATAATATAATATATATAGTTTCATACAACTTCCAGTCAAGTGCCACTAGTGGGTGGCTTGTTACTCACGTACTCATGTATTATTGTAACCCTTATCAAATATGCGAATTGTACATAATTGTACAGATTGTATACCTATATTATTGTGTGATAAAAAAAAAAATAATTAAAAAATGTATTCTTATAAGTAGGTGCTAAATATTATCGACAGATATTGTTTGATAAAAGATATATTATGATACCTGCGAGAAAAATACATAAAATTAAGTTTAAAATAAAATGAATTCTAAGATTTATGTTAAAAAACCTAGATACAAAATATTTTATGAGAAGTGTACTAAAATTGTATAAAAAAAAACCAAAAAATAGCAGTCTCATTTTTGCTTAACTACATTACAAAAACGAGTAGTAACCTAAACCTATCTACTGCTATGTATTTTTACTACCGACTCGAATGCAATAATACCACTATATATTTACTATGAGTACCATATATAAAGTGATTATAAGTATAGACTTGTTTACCAATTACTATACCATATTGTTTAATGTTTATTAGATATTTTTTTTATTAAAACTAGTGTTAATAATGAAAACCGAGGAAGTTACTCTACTAAGCATATGTATAGATTATATCCCCTCGTATTGAGTATGACAGTTTAACGTCTGTGTTAAATTTAAATTCAATAATAAATTTCATTATAAACGAAAAACAATTCTGGGCGGAGACCGTCTGTCAACCTAAATTTTTAAGATTATTTTATCGTATATATTTTATACTGCCACATATAAGTAATTAATTTTTATATAAAAAATACGGGAAGTTGAACTAAATTTTGCTGAAAAGAAATCGCATCAGATACTATGTAATTATTATTATATTATTTCATACAATATTAACAGTTGTTAATAATTATTAACTGTTAAGTCAATGCCGATGAACCCACCATAAAACAGTGTGGATTAAAATTAATGTAAATATTTTAAAGCTACTTCATAGTACATAGTATATAAACAATAGTATACGTAGTGGTGAAATGTTTCAAGTACCTAAACAGTACAAATAACTATTTTTAAATTAAAACAAAATGACTAAAATAGTTATTTTTTGTTTAAATATCCTAAAATTTTAATTTTAAATAATGTGAAAAAAAAATCATGAATACCTACGTATTTTTGTTCATTTTTGTTTTTATAAGAACCACTATTAGTATGTTGATTACATGATATTAAACACTACTAAATATTTTTTTAAACATCTGAAAAATGTATGTAGATACAATTATTTAAAAACTATGAAAATAATAGTACCTATTAAAACATATGTCATTGAATTTCCGATAAATTAGGTACCTATATATATAATCAACAGCTTTTAAAAAGTGTGCAAGTGGATACCACTCTGCTATATTATAGATGTCACATGGGTAGATAACTGTAATGGATGTGTTAAATTTAAATTCAACGATTTAAAATCATTGTATACGAAAAATGATTCTGAGCGATGGTCGAAGACAGTCTATATTAGGTACTATAAGTATATTTTATGATCTTATTACTATTGAAGTAATTAATTTCTGAAAACATTGTGTGTATATAATTTAAAAATATACTTTAAATGCTTAAAGTACCCATGAAAAATATTTTTAAATTACACCAACATAACTAAATTCATTATTCTTCGTTTAAACATAACTTTGTCCAAATTGAAACTTAAAATATTTATAAAAAAAAATGTATATATTATACTACATTTTTTAATTTTATATAACAGTATGAACTACTTAAGAGAAACCTATTGCTTTAAATTTTCAATCCTTAACTATAAAATTAAACATTTTATATATTTTTAACTACAAAATTATTTGCAATTTTCCAGATTTTGATGAATTATATAAATGTCAATATATATATAAATAGCCTAAAAACAAGTTATTATTTGAAAATTTTATCGTGTTTGGAAAATGATAAAATAAACATTTGCTAAAAATGTCAAGTATCTACGATTATTTGTTTTTGAATCATAAAAAAATAAAAAAAACTGGAAACAGAAAACTGGTTTTGCGTAATAATCTCCGTTTTTCCGGACGCTTTTAAAAACTACTGTGTATATATTTTACTTTTGAAAGCCCCTCCCCCCTCCCAAATTATCAACTAGATTCACTTTCCTCCTAGAAAAGATGCCGATGTAGAAAATCGAAGAATTTTTTTTGCCCTAAAAAGTGATGGCCAACACAAATAAAAAATGTTTTAAAAAAAAAACATATCATTGTAAATTCAATTCATTCTTCAAATAAATAAATTAAACAGATCGTAAAAGTTGAGGAAAAAACTAATTCTATTAATAGGTACATATTATGATAACATTATGATATGGTATAACATTATGATGTGACCATCAACACTGTTAGATTCGGTAAAATACCAAAATGCCTGCAGCAATATCAAACTCAAGGTAGGTACTATACACCATACAATACTAATTTAAAATTGAAATTTTGAATGCACAATTTCCTGAAAACTTGTATTGTATATAATATCAGGAGCAGATGCTATCCCCTTTGATCCGTTTTGGCCTTTTTTTTGCTCGGTAAGAAATTACATTATTTACTAACATTTTTGTGTGTGATAAATGTATGAAGGAAGCATAATTTGGGGAAGCTATAGTTGACGCCATTTTTAATTTTTATATATCTATTAATCTTTAAACCTATTGTATAACCCAATATCCCAAATGTAAATACTTATGTATAACTATTACTTCTAAAATTTAAAAATCTTATGTACCTTATGTAACTTATGTAATCTCATCTATTATATCTGTATAATTCTAAGTTAATGTAACACTGTATAGGCTAATGACCATAGATATCGAAGCCTTTATTCTTAATAAAAAAAAAAAAATGTATGAAATAATAACAATCGTAGATCCCCAATACAAAACTAATAGATCCGCCTCTGTATAAATTTAAATCGTGTTAGTTATTTTACTATTGGTATGAGCCTTTAAATTGATAAAGAAAAAACATTTAACAAATATTTGAATATTAACATTGATTATAAATTATAATTAAAAAATAGTGGCTTAGCGAGGCGCAGTGACTGAAATCAATCACGCGACGTGATTGAGAGTAAGCAACGGCCGCTACCACTAGTACTCGGGTGGGTGACCACTCGGGTATTTAGCGCGCAAAAACCTTGACATACTTACACGTGTTTCCAACCAACTGTACCAACCATACCAACCATATCCCAACTGTTACAACCGAAACCCCTACCAAAAAGCTAATGGTCATAGGTGCCGGGCTCTAGCCCAATATAAAAAAAATATTTAAAATTAATAAATACCTATTAGTAGATATTTTGTATTATTATTTTTATCATTTTTATGTACAGACAAGCAATTGGTGATATTTTTAAACTGCTGTCGGTGTAAACTGGAAACTACGAAAAAAATGATAGACGCATATTATACTATGAGAACTCACAATCCTGAAATGTTTAGTAATAGGACGATTTCCGAACTTGAGAAAACTTTCAATATATTGTAAGAATCCGAATCAGTGTTGTCTTACTAATCTGATCATGCGTTGATAAAACCCAAAACAGAATTGTATTATTTTTATATTTATATTATTGCAGTTATTTTCATAAAATGCCGTTGCTACCAAACGGCTCACGAGCGGGATTTTCGCGATTACGAGACTTCAACTCTGACGTTTTTAACACGTTAGACACAATACGACTTGTATTTGCAATGTATGATGTATGCATTGATGAGGATCCGCTGGCGCAAGAATGGATATTCGTGATGGACATGACCGGATTCTCTATGGGCCATTTGACTAAACTCACCAATTTGACTCTGATGAAAAAATGCATGGCTTACGTGCAAGTAAATATAAATGAATGTTAAATATTATCTTTATCATATAATAGGAATTCGAGTAAAAATGTATCATAATATCCGTGCAGAAATAAATACTATGCTCAAAGTACCCCAACCTTAAAATTTGGTACCAACTTTTAAATCAGAACACCATAATAGTTCCACAGATTTTGAGTATACATAAATAACTGAAAGTAAATGATTTGAACATGTTCATACTAACATACGAATTTTAAAATCAATATAACCGACCATTACCAAAATATTACAAATTTAAATTTAAAATACTCAATTATTGAATGGATACGCAGATACATATAATATTATTAAAATTAGTACTTATTATTGTTAACTATATTACACTGTTTATTTATTTTAATAACAATATTTTTAGGTCCAACATAGGTACCTAATATATTATTATAATTTTTATGGGTTGGAATTAATAACATTTCAAATTATAAACACTAACACTTTATAAAGTGGTTTAAATTAAAATAATGAGCTGGAGTGTCGAAACCACTCCTAAAATGTAAACTTTTTTAAAAACCTCTTAAATATTGTTATATTCAACATTGGTAACACATGAAATTCTGTATACGACCTCGGCATAACCTAAGTATTATAAGTAACCCTATATATAATATCATATTCTTTTGATAAGCTCTTGAAATATTTTTATAAACTACAAATAGGTTTATTTGATTGATTTGAAATTTTTATTTTCGTAGATGGCTTTGCCAATGCGTTTAACAGCCGTTCACTTGATAAACGCTCCACCGTTGGCTAGCCAATTGATGATGTTTTTAAAGCCATTAATGCACAAAGACTTATATTCGATGGTAAGATTTAATTTACATTTATAAGAATAAATCATGATTCTAAGGTTTGTTATTACGTTTGTTTCCACAAGTTGATCGTATAAAAATAAGTACAAAAATCCATTAACTGGCAATATATGATTGGAAAGTAATTCCAATATGGTATGATAAGTATACTTATAGTTTCAAGAGGTAGATACACTTAGGTATTACTTAACCCTTATATTAAAAAAAATGACCATTTTTGGGGTCATCTCATAGCATTTTCTTTAGATTTTATATGTTAACTGAAAAAGTGTAGATATACCTATCTAAAAACAGATTAATATACCCAATGCAGTTGTATGCATTTAATGTAATAAAACAAAAAAGCTACGTTATGTTAATCTCTATAATAATAGAATCACTTTATTATTATTATTATTAAAAAAGAATATTCATGAATTATAAATTTTTTTTATGTTCCACGTATAACAGACACAGATAATAAAACCTTGGTGCCGTATACTCTAAAACTCGATTATTTTCTGGGAAATAGTGCGTTCGTCAAACGATAATTAATAATTATATCTACTAATAATTATTAAGAGTTTATGACTAATTTTTAAATGCAGATTTCAGTACACCCAGTGAGTGATATGGACAGTGTTTACAAATCTATACCAAAAGAATACTTTGCCAGCGACATGGGTGGAAAAGCTCCTTCATTTGAAGCCAAAAAAGGTATAAATCTAGTTCCTATATACGTATGTATAATATGTATTTTCTATTCATTATTATATTAACCCCACTGTTCATGCATAAGCATAACAGCAACAAGATCAAACAGGCAAAAAAAAAAAGTTATGCACATTTTAAAAAGCTTAGGTGATCTTTGAAATCTATTTTTAGGCTAGAAATATTTTATATGGACAATGTAGTTATAAATATTATGCAACAATTAAATAATTGAATAGTAAATAAATAATTTCAAGGTCTAGTAAATCTAATAAAGAAAACATAAATATTATTATAATAAACAATGAACCTACCTATTAAAATTGTTTTAAGTCCAACAAACGATTAGTTAAAGTTTTTAAAACTATTTTCCTGCAGTATCTCAGTGTATAGCCATAAATTTAAAATAGTACAATACTAATCAATTTTGTTTTTAAATATTTTATAGAAGAATCACTGAAACGTTTTAAGTCATACCAGATTTTTTTTGATGACGACGAGAAATTCAACCGTATAGACGAGAGCAAGCGGATCGATAAGAATAATCGATTTAATTCGACAAACTATGGGCTTGAAGGATCATTTAAAAAACTAGAATTGGATTAAACAGTTTTTTTATACATATTTATTTCATCGTAATTTACATGACGTATAATTTTATAAATGTATACCAAATCAATCATCGCCAATCATTATGTACATTTTAATTTAAATAAACACTTCACCATCATAATATGGTGTAATATATAAATTAGGTATATTATGTATATTGATCAGGGCCGGATTTTACAGAGAGTTTTAAGGGCACTTGCCCTGGGCATGCAAATTTCGTTAGTGGTTTTTTTGATGGTATACGGGAGTAGGTATACGGCGCATACCCATTTTTGATAAATAAAATTAGGTTGCACCCTGTGAAAATAGTATAAATACACACGTATACGCTCGTAGGTATACTTATTACAATTTAAAAAAATGAAGCAAATAGCAATCCGTATTCTGTATTATTATTTATTGTCATATGACATTTAATAATAATCTATATAAGTTAGAACCGTGTAGTAAATATTTAGGATTGTTCATTACCACTTAAAAGTTATTCAGATACTATCTTTAATCGTGAATACAATAATTCTGAAATTTTGGTGCTACCAACATAATATTTTAGATTCTGAGCGGAGCGATGAATGTATTGGTTTTACAATGATGTGTGTTTTTTTTTTTATTTTTGTGTCTGTCATCACGTTTTAGGACAGAAAAAATGCTTCGATTTTCTTCAATAGTACCTTTTCTGATAGGAAAGTGAATCTAGTTGGTACTTTGGGGGGTCAAAAGTCAAAATTTCCCAGTAGTTTTCATGAGCGCCTGGAAAAACAAATGAAAAATTATGGGAAAAACGGGAATTTTTACGGAAAACCAATTTTCGACAAAATCGATTTTAGTTTTTGGTATAACTCTAAAAGAAATGACCGTAGAGACATGAAATTTTGACCGAATGTTTATATAAGCATTTTCTACACACCATATCATTTTCATATCATTGTCTTATTTTGAGTTGTTAACGGACATTTTAAGTTTCCAATTTTTTTAGTTTTTTTTTCTATAAATGTCAATAAAATTTTATTTGTTGGGTAAAAATCTTGAAATTTAATAGTAGGCTTCTAATATATAGTTTCAAAGGCAGATGAAAAATATTAAAAATCCGTAGTCACAATTTTTATTTATAGGTAATCAAAGTTCAAATTTTGACAAAATACGTAAAAATGACGAAAATGTGCAATTTATTTTGAGTTAGAAATTCATAAAAATTTTTCTTTTTAAATCTAAGATTTGAAAATGTAATACAAGATTCCTCATAAGTTTGCCTAATTTTATCAATAAAAAAAAGTTTATAAGCAAGTCATAATAAATTTTTATGAGCATTTTAAGTTCAAATTTGTACAAGATTCGATATTCACTCGATTTCTCATGTAGCGATTTTCTTATTTTGTTGCAATTCAAAAACAAATAACTGTAGATGCATGAAAATTTCACTGAATGTTTATATAAGCTATTTCTATACACCATCTAATTTTAATATATTTTGACTGTTTTTCAGCTTTTTACGGACGATTTCAGTTTTCAAATTTTTTAGTTTTTTTTTCTATTAATATCAATAAAATTTTATTTGTTGGGCCAAAAATAATGAAAATTTAATACAAGGCTCCTGATATATTATTACAATAGCAATTGAAAAATATTAAAAATACATAGGCACACATTTTTTTAATAATCATTTAAAGTTCGAATTTTGACAAAATTTATCAAAATTTCGAAAATTATCAATCATTGTAATTAAAAAATTATAAAATGTTCAGTTTTTATAACTAAGTGTTGAAAATTTAAAACAAAAATTCTCATAAATAAATCATACTGTAACCAAAAAATCTAAAAAATATATCAACACATTTATTTTTTACAGACATTTTAATTTCAAATTTAGACAAAATTTCATATTTAAACCAAGAATAATGATTTTAGTTATTTTGATATAATTTAAAAATATTATTTGTTGGTATATGAAACTTTTAGAATATATTGTTATATTTTATATACACGCAATGGCATTTTTAAATATAATTTTTTTGAGAAAAATGAATTTAACCAACTATAGTAA
>JANEHU010002755.1:0-12587 GCA_027563435.1 Nasonovia ribisnigri | reverse complement strand
TAAAAATAGTCGTGCCAATTCATGCGAATGACGAGCAGAATATTGGTATAGTCAAAGTCCCAAAATTCGCAAAATTTATATTATGGGGCGCGCTGGCGCAACGACAATTAAGAAAAACGTTTTTTTTAGCGTTAAAAAATAGTCGTGCATAATCTGACGACCGCCGTGCGAATTCATGTGAATGACGAGCTAAATATTGGTATAGTCATAGTCCCAAAATTCGCAAAATTTATAAGATGGGCCGCGCTGGCGCAACGACAGTTAAGAAAATTGATTTTTAGCGTTAAAAATTGTAGTGCGAATTCATGCGAATGGCGTGCTAAATATTGGAATAGGCCGTACAGCGAAGTTCGCAAAATCTCTACAATGGGCCGGGCTGGCGTAACGGTAGAAACACTTAAACAGTATTTTACTCATAAAAATAGTCTTGTGTATTCGGACGATAGTCTTGAGAATTCATGCGAATGGCGTGCTCAATATTGTTATAGTCTAATTCCCAAAATTCGCAAAATTTATATTATGGGTTTTTTAGCGTTAAAAAATAGTCGTGTGAATTGTGACGCAATCGTGTGAATTCAAGCGAATTGCGTGCTAAATATTGGAAGAGGCAGAACAGCGAAATTCGCAAAATCTCTACAAAGGGCCGGGCCGGTGCAACAATAAAAACACTAAAACGGTTTTTTACTCATAAAAAAAAGTCGTGCCAATTCATGCGAATGACGAGCTAAATATTGGTATAGTCAAAGTCCCAAAATTCGCAAAATTTATATTATGGGCCGCGCTGGCGCAACAGTTAAAACACTAAAACAGTTTTTTACTCAAAAAAAATAGTCTTGTGTATTCGGACGATAGTCGTGAGAATTCATGCGAATGGCGTGCTAAATATTGGAATAGGCCGTACAGTGAAATTCGCAAAATCTCTACAATGGGCCGGGCTGGCGTAACGGTAAAAACACTTAAACTGTTTTTTACTCATAAAAAATAGTCTTGTGTATTCGGACGATAGTCGTGAGAATTCATGCGTATGGCGTGCTAAATATTGGCAGAGGCAGAACAGCGAAATTTGCAAAATCTCTACAATTGGCAGGGCCGGTGCAACGGTAAAAACACTAAAATGGTTTTTTACTCATAAAAAATAGTCTTGTGTATTCGGACGATAGTCGTGAGAATTCATGCGAATGGCATGCTAAATATTGGTATAGTCAAATTCCCAAAATTCGCAAAATTTATATTATGGGTTTTTTAGCGTTAAAAAATAGTCGTGTGAGAATATTATGGTTTTTTTTGCGTTAAAAAATAGTTGTGCGAATTCATGCGAATGGCGTGCTAAATATTGGAATAAGCCGTACAGTGAAATTCGCAAAATCTCTACAATGGGCCGGTCTGGCGTAACGGTAAAAACACTAAAAAGGTTTTTTACTCATAAAAAATAGTCTTGTGTATTCGGACGATAGTCGTGAGAATTCATGCGAATGGCGTGCTAAATATTGGTATAGTCAAATTCCCAAAATTCGCAAAATTTATATTATGGGCCGCGCTGGCAAAACGGTAAAAACACTAAAATAGTTTTTACTCATAAAAAATAGTACTGTGTATTCGGACGATAGTCTTGAGAATTCATGCGAATAGCGTGCTAAATATTGGTATAGTCTAATTCCTAAAATTCGCAAAATTTATATTATGGGCCGCGGTGGCACAACGGTAAAAACACTAAAATAGTTTTTTACTCATAAAAAATAGTACTGTGTATTCGGACGATATTCTTGAGAATTCATGCGAATAGCGTGCTAAATATTGGTATAGTCTAATTCCTAAAATTCGCAAAATTTATATTCTGAGACTCGCTGGCGCAACGGCGGTTAAGAAAAACGTTTTTGTAGCGTTGAAAATTGTCGTGCAAATTCATGCGAATGGCGTGCTAAATATTGGTATAGTCAAATTCCCAAAATTCGCAAAATTTACATTATCGGCCGGGCTGGCGCAACGGCAGTTAAGAAAAACGTTTTTTTTTAGTGTTAAAAAATAGTCGTGCAAAATCTGACGACAGCCGTGCGAATTCATGTGAATGACGTGCTAAATATTGGTATAGTCAAATTCCCAAAATTGGCAAAATTTATATTATGGGTTTTTTAGCATTAAAAAATAGTCTTGTGAATTGTGACGCAATCGTGTGAATTCAAGCGAATTGTGTGCTAAATACTGGAAGAGGCAGAACAGCGAAATTCGCAAAATCTCTACAATGGGCCGGGCCGGTGCAACAATAAAAACACTAAAACGGTTTTTTACTCATAAAAAATAGTCGTACCAATTCATGCGAATGACGAGCAGAATATTGGTATAGTCAAAGTCCCAAAATTCGCAAAATTTATATTATGGGCCGCGCTGGCGCAACGGTAAAAACACTAAAACAGTTTTTTACTCATAAAAAATAATCTTGTGTATACGGACGATAGTCTTGAGAATTCATGCGAATAGCGTGCTAAATATAGGTATAGTCTAATTCCTAAAATTCGCAAAATTTATATTATGGGCCGCGGTGGCACAACGGTAAAAACACTAAAATAGTTTTTTACTCATAAAAAATAGTACTGTGTATTCGGACGATATTCTTGAGAATTCATGCGAATAGCGTGCTAAATATTGGTATAGTCTAATTCCTAAAATTCGCAAAATTTATATTCTGAGACTCGCTGGCGCAACGGCGGTTAAGAAAAACGTTTTTGTAGCGTTGAAAATTGTCGTGCAAATTCATGCGAATGGCGTGCTAAATATTGGTATAGTCAAATTCCCAAAATTCGCAAAATTTACATTATCGGCCGGGCTGGCGCAACGGCAGTTAAGAAAAACGTTTTTTTTTAGTGTTAAAAAATAGTCGTGCAAAATCTGACGACAGCCGTGCGAATTCATGTGAATGACGTGCTAAATATTGGTATAGTCAAATTCCCAAAATTGGCAAAATTTATATTATGGGTTTTTTAGCATTAAAAAATAGTCTTGTGAATTGTGACGCAATCGTGTGAATTCAAGCGAATTGTGTGCTAAATACTGGAAGAGGCAGAACAGCGAAATTCGCAAAATCTCTACAATGGGCCGGGCCGGTGCAACAATAAAAACACTAAAACGGTTTTTTACTCATAAAAAATAGTCGTACCAATTCATGCGAATGACGAGCAGAATATTGGTATAGTCAAAGTCCCAAAATTCGCAAAATTTATATTATGGGCCGCGCTGGCGCAACGGTAAAAACACTAAAACAGTTTTTTACTCATAAAAAATAATCTTGTGTATACGGACGATAGTCTTGAGAATTCATGCGAATAGCGTGCTAAATATTGGTATAGTCTTATTCCCAAAATTCGCAAAATTTATACTATGGGTTTTTTAGCGTTAAAAATAGTCGTGTGAATTGTGACGCAATCGTGTGAATTCATGCGAATTGCGTGCTAAATATTGGAATAGGCCGTACAGTGAAATTCGCAAAATCTCTACAATGGGCCGGGCTGGCGTAACGGTAAAAACACTTAAACAGTTTTTTACACATAAAAAATAGTCTTGTGTATTCGGACGATAGTCGTGAGAATTCATGCGTATGGCGTGCTAAATATTGGCAGAGGCAGAACAGCGAAATTTGCAAAATCTCTACAATTGGCAGGGCCGGTGCAACGGTAAAAACACTAAAATGGTTTTTTACTCATAAAAAATAGTCTTGTGTATTCGGACGATAGTCGTGAGAATTCATGCGAATGGCATGCTAAATATTGGTATAGTCAAATTCCCAAAATTCGCAAAATTTATATTATGGGTTTTTTAGCGTTAAAAAATAGTCGTGTGAGAATATTATGGTTTTTTTTGCGTTAAAAAATAGTTGTGCGAATTCATGCGAATGGCGTGCTAAATATTGGAATAAGCCGTACAGTGAAATTCGCAAAATCTCTACAATGGGCCGGTCTGGCGTAACGGTAAAAACACTAAAAAGGTTTTTTACTCATAAAAAATAGTCTTGTGTATTCGGACGATAGTCGTGAGAATTCATGCGAATGGCGTGCTAAATATTGGTATAGTCAAATTCCCAAAATTCGCAAAATTTATATTATGGGCCGCGCTGGCAAAACGGTAAAAACACTAAAATAGTTTTTTACTCATAAAAAATAGTACTGTGTATTCGGACGATAGTCTTGAGAATTCATGCGAATAGCGTGCTAAATATTGGTATAGTCTAATTCCTAAAATTCGCAAAATTTATATTATGGGCCGCGGTGGCACAACGGTAAAAACACTAAAATAGTTTTTTACTCATAAAAAATAGTACTGTGTATTCGGACGATATTCTTGAGAATTCATGCGAATAGCGTGCTAAATATTGGTATAGTCTAATTCCTAAAATTCGCAAAATTTATATTCTGAGACTCGCTGGCGCAACGGCGGTTAAGAAAAACGTTTTTGTAGCGTTGAAAATTGTCGTGCAAATTCATGCGAATGGCGTGCTAAATATTGGTATAGTCAAATTCCCAAAATTCGCAAAATTTACATTATCGGCCGGGCTGGTGCAACGGCAGTTAAGAAAAACGTTTTTTTTTTAGTGTTAAAAAATAGTCGTGCAAAATCTGACGACAGCCGTGCGAATTCATGTGAATGACGTGCTAAATATTGGTATAGTCAAATTCCCAAAATTCGCAAAATTTATATTATGGGTTTTTTAGCATTAAAAATAGTCTTGTGAATTGTGACGCAATCGTGTGAATTCAAGCGAATTGCGTGCTAACTATTGGAAGAGGCAGAACAGCGAAATTCGCAAAATCTCTACAATGGGCTGGGCCGGTGCAACGGTAAAAACACTAAAACGGTTTTTTACGCATAAAAAATAGTCGTGCAAATTCATGCGAATGGCGAGCAGAATATTGGTATAGTCAAAGTCCCAAAATTCGCAAAATTTATATTATGGGCTGCGCTGGCGCAACGGTAAAAACACTAAAACAGTTTTTTACTCATAAAAAATAATCTTGTGTATACGGACGATAGTCTTGAGAATTCATGCGAATGGCGTGCTAAATATTGGTATAGTCTTATTCCCAAAATTCGCAAAATTTATATTATGGGTTTTTTAGCGTTAAAAATAGTCGTGTGAATTGTGACGCAATCGTGTGAATTCATGCGAATTGCGTGCTATATATTGGAAGAGGCAGAACAGCGAAATTCGCAAAATCTCTACAATGGGCCGGGCCGGTGCAACAATAAAAACACTAAAACGGTTTTTTACTCATAAAAAATAGTCGTGCCAATTCATGCGAACGACGAGCTAAATATTGGTAAAGTGAAAGTCCCAAAATTCGTAAAATTTATATTATGGGCCGGGCTGTCGCAACGGCAGTTAAGAAAAATGGTTTTTAAGCGTTAAAAATTGTTGTGCGAATTCATGGGAATGGCGTGCTAAATATTGGTATAGTCAAATTCCCAAAATTCGCAAAATTTATATGATGGGTTTTTTAGCGTTAAAAAATTGTCGTGTGAATTGTGACGCAATCGTGTGAATTCAAGCGAAATGCGTGTTGGTATATTGAAGAGGCAGAACAAATTCGCAAAATTCTACAATGGCCGGGCCGGTGCAACAATAAAAAACACTAAAACGTTTTTTACTCATAAAAAAATAGTCAAAATTAATCTGGCGTGAATGACGAGCAGAATATTGGTATATTCAAAGTCCCAAAATTCGCAAAATTTATATTATGGGCCGCGCTGGCGCAACGGTAAAACATCTAAAACAGTTTTTTACCCATAAAAATAATCTTGTGTATACGGACGATAGTCTTGAGAATTCACGCGAATAGCGTGCTAAATATTGGTAGTCTTATTCTAAAATTCGCAAAATTTATACTATGGTTTTTAGCGTTAAAAAATAGTCGTGAATTGTGACGCACCGTGAGAATTCATGCGAATGACGTGCTAAATATTGGTATAGTCAAAGTCCCAAAATTCGCAAAATTTATATTATGGGGCGCGCTGGCGCAACGGTAAAAACACTAAAACAGTTTTTACTCATAAAAAATAGTCTTGTGTATTCGGACGATAGTCGTGCGAATTCATGCGAATGGCAAGCCAAATATTGGCAGAGGCAGAACAGCGAAATTTGCAAAATCTCTACAATTGCCAGGGCTGGCGCAACGGTAAAAACAATAAACGGTTTTTACTCATAAAAAATATTCTTGTGTATTCGGACGATAGTCGTGAGAATTCATGCGAATGGCATGCTAAATATTGGTATAGTCAAATTCCCAAAATTCGCAAAATTTATATTATGGGTTTTTTAGCGTTAAAAAATAGTCGTGTGAGAATATTATGGGTTTTTTTGCGTTAAAAAATAGTTGTGCGAATTCATGCGAATGGCGTGCTAAATATTGGAATAAGCCGTACAGTGAAATTCGCAAAATCTCTACAATGGGCCGGTCTGGCGTAACGGTAAAAACACTAAAAAGGTTTTTTACTCATAAAAAATAGTCTTGTGTATTCGGACGATAGTCGTGAGAATTCATGCGAATGGCGTGCTAAATATTGGTATAGTCAAATTCCCAAAATTCGCAAAATTTATATTATGGGCCGCGCTGGCAAAACGGTAAAAACACTAAAATAGTTTTTACTCATAAAAAATAGTACTGTGTATTCGGACGATAGTCTTGAGAATTCATGCGAATAGCGTGCTAAATATTGGTATAGTCTAATTCCTAAAATTCGCAAAATTTATATTATGGGCCGCGCTGGCACAACGGTAAAAACACTAAAATAGTTTTTTACTCATAAAAATAGTACTGTGTATTCGGACGATAGTCTTGAGAATTCATGCGAATAGCGTGCTAAATATTGGTATAGTCTAATTCCTAAAATTCGCAAAATTTATATTCTGAGCCTCGCTGGCGCAACGGCAGTTAAGAAAAACGTTTTTGTAGCGTTGAGAATTGTCGTGCAAATTCATGCGAATGGCGTGCTAAATATTGGTATAGTCAAATTCCCAAAATTCGCAAAATTTACATTATCGGCCGGGCTGGTGCAACGGCAGTTAAGAAAAACGTTTTTTTTAGTGTTAAAAAATAGTCGTGCAAAATACGACGACAGCCGTGCGAATTCATGTGAATGACGTGCTAAATATTGGTATAGTCAAATTCCCAAAATTGGCAAAATTTATATTATGGGTTTTTTAGCATTAAAAAATAGTCTTGTGAATTGTGACGCAATCGTGTGAATTCAAGCGAATTGTGTGCTAAATACTGGAAGATGCAGAACAGCGAAATTCGCAAAATCTCTACAATGGGCCGGGCCGGTGCAACAATAAAAACACTAAAACGGTTTTTTACTCATAAAAAATAGTCGTACCAATTCATGCGAATGACGAGCAGAATATTGGTATAGTCAAAGTCCCAAAATTCGCAAAATTTATATTATGGGCCACGCTGGCGCAACGGTAAAAACACTAAAACAGTTTTTTACTCATAAAAAATAATCTTGTGTATACGGACGATAGTCTTGAGAATTCATGCGAATAGCGTGCTAAATATTGGTATAGTCTAATTCCTAAAATTCGCAAAATTTATATTATGGGCCGCGGTGGCACAACGGTAAAAACACTAAAATAGTTTTTTACTCATAAAAAATAGTACTGTGTATTCGGACGATATTCTTGAGAATT
This sequence comes from Nasonovia ribisnigri, assembly GCA_027563435.1. Classification (NCBI taxonomy): domain Eukaryota; kingdom Metazoa; phylum Arthropoda; class Insecta; order Hemiptera; family Aphididae; genus Nasonovia; species Nasonovia ribisnigri. The sequence goes on along the minus strand of JANEHU010002755.1, from coordinate 4,912 downwards.
CATGCGAATAGCGTGCTAAATATTGGTATAGTCTAATTCCTAAAATTCGCAAAATTTATATTCTGAGACTCGCTGGCGCAACGGCGGTTAAGAAAAACGTTTTTGTAGCGTTGAAAATTGTCGTGCAAATTCATGCGAATGGCGTGCTAAATATTGGTATAGTCAAATTCCCAAAATTCGCAAAATTTACATTATCGGCCGGGCTGGCGCAACGGCAGTTAAGAAAAACGTTTTTTTTTAGTGTTAAAAAATAGTCGTGCAAAATCTGACGACAGCCGTGCGAATTCATGTGAATGACGTGCTAAATATTGGTATAGTCAAATTCCCAAAATTCACAAAATTTATATGATGGGTTTTTAAGCGTTAAAAATTGTCGTGCGAATTTCATGCGAATGGCGTGCTAAATATTGGAATAGGCCGAACAGCGAAATTCGCAAAATCTCTACAATGGGCCGGGCCGGTGCAACAATAAAAACACTAAAACGGTTTTTTACTCATAAAAAATAGTCGTACCAATTCATGCGAATGACGAGCAGAATATTGGTATAGTCAAAGTCCCAAAATTCGCAAAATTTATATTATGGGGCGCGCTTGTGCAACGGTAAAAACACTAAAACAGTTTTTCACTCATAAAAAATAGTCTTGTGTATTCGGACGATAGTCTTGAGAATTCATGCGAATAGCGTGCTAAATATTGGTATAGTCAAATTCCCAAAATTCGCAAAATTTATATGATGGGTTTTTTAGCGTTAAAAATTGTCGTGGGAATTCATGCGAATGACTTGCTAAATATTGGAAGAGGCCGAACAGCGAAATTCGCAAAATCTCAACAATGGGCCGGTCCGGTGCAACGGTAAAAACACTAAAACGGCTTTTTACTCATAAAAAATAGTCGTGCCAATTCATGCGAACGACGAGCTAAATATTGGTAAAGTGAAAGTCCCAAAATTCGTAAAATTTATATTATGGGCCGGGCTGTCGCAACGGCAGTTAAGAAAAATGGTTTTTAAGCGTTAAAAATTGTTGTGCGAATTCATGGGAATGGCGTGCTAAATATTGGTATAGTCAAATTCCCAAAATTCGCAAAATTTATATGATAGGTTTTTTAGCGTTAAAAAATTGTCGTGTGAATTGTGACGCAATCGTGTGAATTCAAGCGAATTGCGATCTAAATATTGGAAGAGGCAGAACAGCGAACGGTAAAAAAACTAAAACAGTTTTTTACTCAAAAAAAATAGTCTTGTGTATTCGGACGATAGTCGTGAGAATTCATGCGAATGGCGTGCTAAATATTGGTATAATCAAATTCCCAAAATTCAAAAAATTTATATTATGGGCCTCGATGGCGCAACGGCAGTTAAGACAAACGTTTTTGTAGCGTTAAAAATTGTCGTGCGAATTCATGCGAATGGCGTGCTAAATATTGGTATAGTCAAATTCCCAAAATTCGCAAAATTTACATAATCGGCCGGGCTGGCACAACGGCAGTTAAGAAAAACGTTTTTTTTTAGTGTTAAAAAATAGTCGTGCAAAATCTGACGACAGCCGTGCGAATTCATGTGAATAACGTGCTAAATATTGGTATAGTCAAATTCCCAAAATTCGCAAAATTTATATGATGGGTTTTTTAGCGTTAAAAAATTGTCGTGTGAATTGTGACGCAATCGTGTGAATTCAAGCGAATTGCGATCTAAATATTGGAAGAGGCAGAACAGTGAATTCGCAAAATCTCTACAATGGGCTGGGCCGGTGCAACGGTAAAAACACTAAAACGGTTTTTTACGCATAAAAAATAGTCGTGCAAATTCATGCGAATGGCGTGCTAACTATTGGTATAGTCAAAGTCCCAAAATTCGCAAAATTTATATTATGGGCCGCGCTGGCGCAACGGTAAAAACACTAAAACAGTTTTTTACTCATAAAAAATAATCTTGTGTATACGGACGATAGTCTTGAGAATTCATGCGAATAGCGTGCTAAATATTGGTATAGTCTAATTCCTAAAATTCGCAAAATTTATATTATGGGCCGCGGTGGCACAACGGTAAAAACACTAAAATAGTTTTTTACTCATAAAAAATAGTACTGTGTATTCGGACGATATTCTTGAGAATTCATGCGAATAGCGTGCTAAATATTGGTATAGTCTAATTCCTAAAATTCGCAAAATTTATATTCTGAGACTCGCTGGCGCAACGGCGGTTAAGAAAAACGTTTTTGTAGCGTTGAAAATTGTCGTGCAAATTCATGCGAATGGCGTGCTAAATATTGGTATAGTCAAATTCCCAAAATTCGCAAAATTTACATTATCGGCCGGGCTGGCATAACGGCAGTTAAGAAAAACGTTTTTTTTTTAGTGTTAAAAAATAGTCGTGCAAAATCTGACGACAGCCGTGCGAATTCATGTGAATGACGTGCTAAATATTGGTATAGTCAAATTCCCAAACAAAACCTCCTATATTATGGGCTTTGAAGGTATTGAAGTCTGTGAATTGTACCGTAATCAAGCGAATTGTGTGCTAAATACTGGAAGAGGCAGAACAGCGAAACAAAATTTACAATGGCCGGGCTGGTGCAACAATAAAACACTAAAACGGTTTTTTACTCATAAAAATAGTCGTGCCTAATTCATGCGAATCGAGGAGCAATATTGGTATAGTCAAAAGTCCCAAAATTCGCAAAATTTATATTATGGGCCGCGCTGGCGCAACGGTAAAAACACTAAAACAGTTTTTACTCATAAAAAATAGTCTTGTGTATTCGGACGATAGTCTTGAGAATTCATGCGAATGACGTGCTCAATATTGTTATAGTCTTATTCCCAAAATTCGCAAAATTTATACTATGGGTTTTTTAGCGTTAAAAATAGTCGTGTGAATTGTGACGCAATCGTGTGAATTCATGCGAATTGCGTGCTAAATATTGGAATAGGCCGTACAGTGAAATTCGCAAAATCTCTACAATGGGCCGGGCTGGCGTAACGGTAAAAACACTTAAACAGTTTTTTACTCATAAAAAATAGTCTTGTGTATTCGGACGATAGTCGTGAGAATTCATGCGTATGGCGTGCTAAATATTGGCAGAGGCAGAACAGCGAAATTTGCAAAATCTCTACAATTGGCAGGGCCGGTGCAACGGTAAAAACACTAAAATGGTTTTTTACTCATAAAAAATAGTCTTGTGTATTCGGACGATAGTCGTGAGAATTCATGCGAATGGCATGCTAAATATTGGTATAGTCAAATTCCCAAAATTCGCAAAATTTATATTATGGGTTTTTTAGCGTTAAAAAATAGTCGTGTGAGAATATTATGGTTTTTTTTGCGTTAAAAAATAGTTGTGCGAATTCATGCGAATGGCGTGCTAAATATTGGAATAAGCCGTACAGTGAAATTCGCAAAATCTCTACAATGGGCCAGTAGGTAGTATATGTAGGTTCTATCCCAGTTTTTACAATTACAGGGAGATTTAAAAACGGTTATCCACGACTTTCCCCCTTGAGCGGTCAGATTTGTGGGTGCTTACTACCCCAGTTTTTTACTGTTCCAGGGAGATTTAAAAACGGTTATCCACGACTTTCTCCCTTGGACGAACAGATTTTTGGCTTCTTTCTATCCCAGTTTATACTGTTTAATTTTTTCAATTTAAATTTTACCAAAAAAAAAAAAAGATATTTACTCAGTTTCACAACAAGTGATTATTATTATTTTTTGCCCATACAAATATATTTACTGTTTCCAGTTTTTACAATTACAGGGAGATTTAAAAACGGGTATCCACGACTTTCCCCCTTCAACGATCAGATTTTTGGCTGCTTTCTATCCCAGTTTATACTGTTTAATTTTTTCAATTCAAATTTTACTCAGTTTCACAACAAGTGATTATTATTATTTTTTGCCCATACAATATATTTACTGTTTCCATTTTTATCGCACTCTTTTAATTTTTTCATTATTTTAACTTATATACACAAATAGTAATTAAATAACTTGTAGACTCATGGCCTAGTGGGCTAAGGCGTTGAGTGTAGAGTTTGATAAATTTAAATTTAGGGTAAGTATGTATGTTAATACTACACCCAGTGTCATAGTCCACTATACCATGAGTCTACATTTTTTTGTTTTTTTTTTTTTTTTTTCATGTTTTTATTCATAAACTGTAATTTTTAATTTTATAATATATTATGTTTCAATTTTCGGGTTATTAGATTTTGTAATAACTGTTTATAATATGTTATATAATAACGCACAAATTAATCTGTGTCAGTTTATTAGTAACCGTTGAATTGTGCGTTATTATTTACAATGGACTTATTAAAAGAAATTGAAAGAGACATTTCAGAAATGGGTATAATTCATCCATCACATTTTTGTTACAAGGAATTAGCTGAATTGTATACATTATTATCAAAATTAAAAAGCCACGCTATTAAATGTGGAACAGAAAAAAACAATAATCATTTTACTTTATGTGCGTGGTCAAATCAAAATTGTGATTGTGGACCTGATACATGTTTGTGCATTGTTATCAATTATCTGTTTACCGATTTGAAAAAAATATTGATCAATAAACAAAAATCATTAGTTAAATAATCACTTTTAACTTTCATAATGTGACCAAACTGTTATCCAATACACTATATTTGACTTTTTTTAGATTTTATTTTAGTTGCGTTTTTACAGTGTAGTAGTGTTGACTATGCTGTATTTTATTTATTTGTTTAAGTACTAATAATTTAATTAAAATTGGAACATATATTTCAATCGATAAAAAATCAATCAATAGGTACATCAACTCTGCCAAACATTGAAGACATATAGAAGATCCACTACACTGAAATCCAAACCAAAATATTATCATCTTGAATTCAATAATTAAATCAATACTGCACACATCATGGACGCCGTAGTAG